>JAVFBW010116631.1:0-25080 GCA_034783835.1 Mopalia ciliata | reverse complement strand
GGGCTCCTTATAATATGGACACTGGACACTGGGTTTGAGGGCTCCTTTGAATATGGACACTGGGTTCGACGGCCCCTTAAAGTATGGACACTGGACACTGGGTTCGAGGGTTCCTTGGAGTATGGCCACTGGGTTCGAGGGTTCCTTAGAATATGGACACTGGGTTTGAGGGCTCCTTTGACTATGGACCAGGGTGCATTGAGGGGCCATTTAACTATGAACTCGCTGGTGCATTCAGAAACTAACTCAAAGAGATAAGTAGACTATGGATTGTTTTGGAAGGCCCGTTATTACTCGGGGCGGGAGGGCCCCATGGGATGGACGCTGGTGTGGCCGATGGCTAACCCACTTATGATTTAAGCAATATAAGGGGCCATTATAATTTGGACTGTAAAAACAGATACCAATGGATGTCCAAATCAATATAAAAAGACGTCGCTTAGGCGGTTTAATCTATCTTCGCCAATGACTAAAACAGAATCAACAAGAAATGACTGGAGTTATTTAATGTGTTGCCGCCATTACTAAACTAAAAATGAATCAGAAGTCATCGAACCAATAAATCTCTGTCAAAGACTATAAACTATAACGCAACGCAGTACACTCTGACAATTTATGAAACGTCGATTTTAATGGATGATTCATATATTCATCTTGTTCGACGACCTAGTTGCCTTTGTTCACTGGTCGTTTGTTTGCTGGATTTCTTGTTGGATTTCATGAATTATTGTCCAGTGTACGGTATAATAGTTATAGTTTGTTTTTTTTTTGTTTTTTTTTTTTTGAATAGACAAACTTGGTTCATTTTCTTTGGTTTATACGCCTTCTCCATTTTTTCCCCAAACGTTTTCCAAACCTTCCCCATACACATAAGGAAAAACAAAGATAATTGAACAGGGAGGATAGAGTTAAATGCAGAGAGAGTTGATGTGAGTTTTGACATTCCAGTACGGCCGAGCTGAGGTTTTACTCTTTGTCTTGTAGACATATGATTAAGGATTAGGCTGGTCGGGCATGTTTACCCAGGAAAAGCACACTATAGGAGCCAGCAATCAAGGAAATGGCGATCAGGGTCAATAAACCAGGTCTTAACAGAGATTGGGTCTTTCCACAATCTAAGCACATCAACCAGAAAAAAACAATTTCCGCTCATTTTGTTCTTCAGAAATACAATTTGTCTATCTATTAGTTTTAATGAGAATCGATTTGTAGTCAATGTTGGTAATTCATATTTCACTTCCTCGGTCTATACTCAGGTACTCCGTTTCACCTGAAACAAATGATAGCGTATATCCACCAGGTAGCCACACCTAAGGTGTGTGTATGAGGGCGTCAAAGACCATCATATCTGGCATAAATTAATATATTTATGTTAAATTAGAAATAGAACTACAATGTACTATTTTCTGCACTCTCTATATAAAACCAGTCACACTCAAACAGTATTAATAAGCTCATTGATTTCTGGACCTCTCCATTGAGTGTCGTGTGATCTGCGATAAACTGTATATTATACCGTGATTCATGATATGGTTAATAACAAACTGTAATGTCCGATATACGTGATATACAATGCCACGTGATATTAGTGATATGTGATATCCGATTCCCTGTGACTGGCAATATACTTGAAGCTTTTGAGTGTTAAACATTAAAGTGATGACTCTTTATTATTATTTTCCGTGTATGTTTATATTTCTGAGTTCAGCACAAAGTAACATATAACTATGTAATGTGATTAATTGAGGAATTAAATATTTTCTTGGTGAATAATGAAGTAAAAGTGAAAGCCCATTACTTATTTGGTGTATGTGGACTTCAATCCAATAATTAAGGACAACTTGGGGGTAAATGCCTGAGTCAGAAACGGGAAATTCCTTTGTTTTTGATATTTGTTCTGAAAGTAAGTCAAATTTAACTTCAAATCGTCTAATCGATACAATCCATGTGACTAGTTTTTCTTCATTAGACAATGGGAGAAGTGTTTTGAATCGCTAACTCATACAGAATTAAGCCAATGCATGTTAGCTGAGTCATGTTGATTCGGCTCCGCGCGCCAAGTTTGTATTTCACGGTAAATAGTGTAACGAGAAACACTGTCCACATTAACTCGATTCATGATCCTTCAATCGGGCAAAATATATCTACGGAAATCAATATGATTATTTATAATTTAAAACTTTCGAATGTTTTTATGAATTTTGACTCAACGTCCCATTGTTATTTAAATGATATTAAAACTCATGAATATACACACTTTAAATATGTATGATATCTTTTCGTTGTAATTTTTTCCCCTGTGATAAAGGATTTTTATAGGTAATATTTTTTGTTTGTTCTTATCTCTTTGCTATTGAGTCAATCAGATTATCCTTTGGAACTGACTGGTAAAGCGAGGATAAAGCATGGTTAATTCATGTATTGAGAAAACATGGCCCAGTCAGCTCAAATCAGCCCGTGTAGGTTCCATACAGTGTGGAAAAATAAGATTATTAGACATCACCTTCTGCGGACTTGTGCTTCTCACAAACGGGAGGGATAAAATAAGTGTGTATTTTGTTAGAATGGTGATCATTTCAACATTTATTCTTTCCGTGTATTCAAAAACACACGTTCAATGACCAGTAGGTTTAGTTGGATGGTTTGTGTCTGGAGGTAGTTTAAGCATCGGTCAGGACACAGTGTGTTCATACACTCACTGAGAATCGCCTTGATGTTTTCTATACCTGGCTGACGTTTTATTGAGCCTGTCACGGCCACTCATGTTAAATAGCCAAAAGACAAAAATCAATGAACAAGCTCAGAAGTTTTTATGAAGCTCTGTCTGACGTGCCACTGTCAAAAGTTTGGCTATAGAGTATAGGTATATGGGATGGGGGAGAGAAGTGTGAAACACAAGCAGGTATGGTCAGGTTTGGGCCAGGCGTGAGGTTTTCTAAACCCGTCCAGATTTCAACGAGGGATTATAACACGTTTGTTATTTGCGAATGAATAAAAGAAGATATTTAACTGATAATGGTCCATCGACAAGCCGTAAATCTTTGATAAATAAATAACGAGACAAATATTGACTATAGGAGAGAAGGCTTAACTATTGTGTATACATGCAGAACTATTGAGAGTATAAAGGTTTCTCCGAACGATGGAAGGCAATAATACTAATTTACAATTCTACAAAACCATAAGGCGTCGATCAATAACTGGTATAACTGTTATGAATATAATAAAGTTGTCTGCAATTTAACTCAATTTACATTGCTTCAATCTCGATATATAGTGTTGATATAGGGAGTTTCTACTATTTTTATTCAGTCCGTTGAATATTTATATGATTAAAATGAATTTAAATTGATTACGTTAGATGCATACAAACAATTTCTCAATGAATAAATACGAAATATTTACAATGCCAGAGGCTGATGTCCTAAGAACTTATCATTAATAGAGACACGCTCAATAATAACACCGATTCGGACCACGAACAGAAACCGTTGTGAGCCCATACACTGTATAACCTAAGATAAAAGGATCCAGTTACAGGTGTTTTGACACCATTAGAATAAAGAGGTATAGTGGAGCCCGATGGGGCCTTCATATAGATGTTAATTAGGTGAGGCGTTGGGAGCGATCAACCTGTTGACAAAGTCGGTGACGATCAAAGAGTATCTATACACTGTGCCAGTGTGATTACTTTTAGAAATATACAATGTGTTTATGAATAGTGGATCGGGGTACCTGTGCTGATAGTGACTCCGGGTGTTTGTCGCGGCCACGCGCGCTCTATTCTGTCATACTGTGGTGAGAGTTTAAAGCTCTTGGGGGTCGCAAATTAACCCCCAGTAAATTCTTTTGTGCTCTAATGAGATCCTATGCATGAAGTTCACACCTAAATTCTGTAACACCGTTGTGATAATAGGATAATAACTCCGATACAAATAATGGGTCCCCCTACAGCGGTATTTAATCTCCAGAGAACAAAGGAATAGTTAACAGTGACAATTATCCTGCTAATTCGATAAAAATGAATCCATTTACAAGGCATTCTGATTTTATTAACAATGGACGGATTATATTTACCCAACAAATGTTAAACTGTCAAATTTAATTAGGCTACTTCAGAGAAATATAGCTACTAAGTGTTAGAATAAAGGCATTAACTAAATAAACACATGTTGTAAAAAACTGCCATGGAAGGTATTGCGGGAAGGTATACCTTCACCTCTACTACAGGGAACCATCAGGGGAGAATGTAATTTTATCTAATGACGAAAATGATTGTTATATTTCAACGTTTTCAATGACGCTCATAAAGTATATTCAGTAACATATAATCAACGACGCTCACAACATGTTCTGTTACAAACAACAGGCACACCGAGTGTTCTTTTACAAACAAATGACGACGCACATAGTATTCTGTAACAAACAAACAACGATGCACATATAGTTTTCTAATACAACTTAACAACGACGCACATGGAGTGTTTTGTTATGCATAAAAAACATGGCAAGTTTTTTCTTTTCATTATTAATGATGCAAGACGTGTACCTCAGTATTTTTCCAGCAACTGGTGACCCAATGCCAAGCAATCAATTAGTGAGTTTAGACATGTGATCCGATGAAAGTCACAATTCCCGGCTGACTTACATGATGATTTTAATTACACATCAACACTTCACAAATATAACATATTGAACAGCCTCATATGTTGAGTTATTAACAAAGATCTGGTCAACGTGAATAGGCTCCCAGAAAAAACAAAAGTAAAGCAGCGTTTATTTTTGGCGGTCTGAAGAAAGCGCGGGATTCTTTATTCGTTATTCGAATCACAAAGAACCAAAAAAGCCCAAGAAAAACGGATTAGGTATTCGAATCAGGAATCACAACAAAAGGGGGTATTCGTTATTCGTGTAACTCACAAAGGTCGATGGCGCTTTGAAAATAACTGTACCAGGAAATAGCCTTCTCACTCCTCGTGGTAGGCCTATAGAGAACAACAACCACTAACCCACAAACAATGGGATTCTTCATTGATGTCCCAAAGATTGATGTTGCGTCTCAAATGTTTTTCGATTTTTTGTTAAATGGATCTAACGTTTTGGCTAAGAATCCCTGAACTTTACAGCACATCGAAGTAAGATTATAAGTTTGGTGATAAGCATGTCGGCCTACTAATCCTATTTCGATGATCCATTTACTGGTTCGAATCCGTCCCTCGCTTATGTATGAGTGAGTCAAATGATCTAACTCTGGCAATTGTAGGGTGGTTTTTATCAGGTTTTCTTTCGGTTATCCAAAGAATTTAAGGAACGGTGCGAAATGGACAATCCGTCGTCATACAAGTGAAATAGACTTTAATACGACGTTAAATCCCAATAAAGAAAATATAACTTATTTTAGACCATCTGGATGGAGAGACGAACCTTCCCGGTAGAGCCCCCAGGATGGGGAGACGAACATTCCAGGTAGAGCCACCCAGGATGGGGAGACGAACATTCCCGGCAGAGATCACGGGATAGGGAGGCAAACCTTCCCGGTAGAGCCACCCGGAATGGGGAGACGAACCTTCCCGGTAGAGCCACCGGGAAAGGGGAAACGAATCTTACCGACAGAGCCAACAGGGATGGGGAGAGATACCTTCCCGGAAGAGCCAACAGTGATGGGGAGACAAACCTTCCCGGTAGAGCTAACATAGATGGGGAGAAGAACCTTCCCGGTAGAGCCAACAGGGATGGGGAGACGAACCTTCACGGTAGAGCCAACAGGGATAGGGAGACTAACCTTCCCGGTAGAGCAGCCCGGGATGAGGAGATGAACCTTCCCGGCAGGCCAACAGGGGTGGGGAGACGAACCTTCCCGTCAGAGCCAACAGGGACGAGGAGATGAACCTTCCCGGCAGAGCCAACAGGGATGGGGAGACGAACCTTCCCCGTGGAGTCAACAAGGATGGGGAGACAAACATTCCCGGTAGAGCCAACAGGGATGGGAAGACTAACCTTCCCGGTAGAGTCAACAAGGATGGGGAGACGAACATTCCCGGTAGAGCAGCCCGAGCTGAGGAGACGAACCTTCCCGGCAGAGCGAACAGGGATGGGGAGACGAACCTTCCCGGTAAAGATATTTGAGACCACCCGAGATGTGGAGACGAACCTTCCCAGTAGAGCCACCCGAGAAAGGGAGCCCAACCTTCCCGGTAGAGACACCTGGGGTGAGGAGACGAACCTTGCCGGTAGAGTCACCCGGGAAGGGGGGACGAACCTTCCCGGTAGAGACACCTGGGGTGAGGAGACGAACCTTCCCGGCGGAGCAACCCGGGATGAGAAGACGAACCTTCCCGGCAGAGATATTTTTGAAGCACCATCAACTTTGTGAGTTAAATGACGAATTCCGTTTTTTTTGTGATTCCTGATGTGATTAACAAAGCACGAAACCGCTGTTAACTTCTAGCAGCTTTTAAAGTTAATTTTTTAAAACAGCAAAACAAGAAACATAACTTTTAACATAAAGGCTAGATACTGTTTTGGATGTTAGGCCATCTCTAACACTCTAAAAGCATATTGTTTTGTACATGACATGCTTTTAACTACTTATTTATTTTTTTTATGTAATACACAACTGTGAAATTTAAAGAATATCCACAGTATACATTTCTCATGCTGCAAGTTGTGTATATTATAGTGCTTCGCAAGTAATGTCAGCTTTTGCAGTAAACATCGTAAGCTCACAATTTTAAATGTTAATACCACGTGCTATGCGTTTCCTGAACTTTTATGTTCAAAATTCTTTCAGGGTGTTGATAATGGTTTGTGGCATGTTTTTCATCCTGGTTTTCTGTTAGATCTGACGTTAAAGTGTCAGAAATGAGGCACTATGTTACCGCGTTACTTTAACATGTCTGCCGGTGGTCAGCGACCTTAACGATAACAGTTCGGTGATAATTGGTCACCAAAATGTCAGCTGTATCTGACTACTAGCCCCCAGATCAGTGTCTACCGTGCTGAATAAACAAGGCTGACTTCATTAGAGAAGGTTTAGTGGGAAGGACAATGTTTGGTGTGGCCATATCCCACTTGTAAAAACAGATCACCCGCACATGTGTATATATATACCAGGTTGTTGTTGTTGCCGGGGTCATTCACGACAGCAGCCGCACGCAAATTCTATGATTTACCCTACAGGAAATAGACCAACCACACAGGAATCTGATAAGAAGGTTAACAAAAACCCGATCATTGTTGATAAAAACAAAATGCCGAAATGACAGACTGATTGATATCACAATTTACAGCACCGTATAAGGGTTCGTATAGATAGAAAGAGCAGAATTATTAAAGCTACCCGTGTGTTGACAATGAAGAGTGGTACTTGAAATGTTATGCCAAACTCTGATCGAGACAGCTGGTCGATGAGTTACTCTGTACATTTCCAATAGATTACTCCAGTTTTTGTCATTGTAAATATTATCCAGAAGTGTTTGAGCAGGATAAACAATAAACACACCACATTAGTCAAGGTACACAACGAAGCAGGGAACATATCACACTTTGTAATGTACGATTTGAACCTCTGACGAATTGCCAATTATCACAGTGTTGGATATAGAGATTTGCTAATACCTCTTGGGATGTACAGTCTATATTGTCCAAATGTTTTAATTGAATGCAGTGTATACTATCATCGTGCTTTGGTTGTCGGATCAATTACGCCTTGATTCAGATAATTTCATTCTTGTGACGGCTTGTAAACCGTTGACGGCAGCAACAGAAAGAAACATCTCTTTTACAACAGCTGCACAACTTTTGAATCACATGTGTAATATTTTTATTAAGATATTATTCATTAAATCCTTATAACAATATCTGTAGTCATACATTAGCAATGATATCTGAGCCGTCTAGCTATATGGGCAGTTTTTTCTTAGTAGCAATACTAGCACTTTAGGAAGACTAGCTTTCCAACATTTTGAAAACACTTCAGATCTTGGTTGTGTCAAATATTGTTGAAATACATCGCCGTCATAAAAGTGAAATACACTTAAGCACAACGATTAACATCAATCAATCGATCGGTCGGTCGGTCAATCAATCAATCAATCAATCAATCAATCAATCATTCAATCATTCATCGATCGATCGATCGATCGATTGCAATGTATTTGTGTTTCTCTTTCAATAATGATGTCTGAATTAGTGCGTTAGAATTAATTAATGAACAAAGATGAAGAGAAGAATGCTGATTGAGGCGAACGATGCATGTGGGCGGCATGGAATGTTTGTTATCAGCCCTCTGTCAGATCAATTAATGGCCAATCTATTCCACATAAAATCCTTGTTTCCGGCCGCTTGCGTGTGTTCTTCTTGTTAATACATGGTAAATATACACAGCCTCGATTTAAACAAATAACGAGGTATTGTTGAACGGCTAGACGAAACCTGCACCAGCCAACAACTGTTTAAGTCGTTTCACTGTAGACAAGACATGAACACTGTCAGTGAGTTGACCGGAGTATTTTAGAACCGGCCCAGAGCCTATTTCAGAATGGCAGCGAATATCGCACCGGTAGCCAGATTTCTTTGACTGGGTTCTCTATTTGAAATGGCTGTTTGAAGATGGACATCTAAAATGCTCAGCCGAGCCACTAATTAACTTATGCTGACTGAACAATAATACAAAAGTAAGTTTCTCCCTACCCCTGCATACACCCCTATGGCTGTCCGGAATGTTATATCATCCTAGAATGCAATTAGTTTTGTACCCTTTATTCCGGAGAGCACCGCTGCCCGGAATGTAATACGTTAAACTTCATTGCTTTCAGGGCAGAATCTAGGCATTCTCTGCCCGATATGTAATAATTTTTTTATTGGATTTTGTGTTCGTGAAATGTCCACATAATAAATTGGAATAAATGTTAATATTTACTTATATTAAAAATAAAAACAATATTTCTCACAGAACAGCCCCTCTCTGAAACTTCAATCTAAAACCGCCGCTCATTGTGTTTTGTTATGGATATGTAGGTGAAACATTAGGGTTTCACTCACTGCCGCTACTTATAAAGTATTTGCAGAACTCACTTTTTAACAGGTTTTAAGCCTTAACCTCAATAAAAAAAAAAAACAATTATAAAAAAACACAGCACACTAGGGCAGATGAAAATAAATGCCAGTTTGGCGATTGAAATCATGGATTATATGTTTATGTAAAATATATTTGTTTACATAAGTAGCGTAAAATAAATAGTATCAATCTGAAAAATGAGATACTCCAACAATATTGATTTTTTCCCATAACATAGTTCAGAAGGGTTCAGAAAGAATAAATTGATATATTATTGTTTTACATTAACATACCGTTAATAATATATATACATGCGTTGCAACAGTCCGTATAGTTATGAAGCTAAAAAGTTATACGTAAACGCAATTTATTCGCAAGCGCAAATGTAACCTTGTTAAAACTGCAAATGTTGTTTTGAAGGCACGAAAATATTAGCTTTTGACTGTCCGGTTCTTTATTGATACGTTCATTCAGAATAAAATAAAATTTATAAATACTTTGAAAAAATAGGATATTTGCTGTCCCGTGTGTAGTATTACTGCATCCCGAAAAGACATAAGTACCGGTATCACATTGTAGCAGCAATGCTTCCCGGAATATAATACTTATTCCATTCCGGGAATCTATTACATTCCAGGAAATTAAAAATATAAGTGCAGGAGGTTTTCTGAAATCTTATTTATAAATAAACCTGCTTAATAAAATTACGGATCAAATCTCACAAATTTCACAAACATATGTATAACTGAATTACTGTAACTTTTTATTTTTTGTTCTAAATAAAACATCACAATAATAAACAAGCAAAGCAGGTATAGCTGTGCCTTATAAAAGTTTGTGTACAAAAATTGAATTCCTGTGTTTTTAATCGGGTTTCGTTAATCTTCCTTAACATTCCCTTATCTCTTCTCAATGACCATTCTTGCCTGCAGGACGTAAAGAAATGTAAATAAGAGGAGGATTCACAGCAACGTGTATTCGCTACATATTCACCATTTATTACAAACCTATTCATCGATTCGAATTGAGTTCTGAATATGTGGAGAATAAGCTAGTGTGAATCGGTTTACAATCGGGAACTGACTTTACCGACGTGTTACATTTAGCAATACACAATTTCGAATGGTTCATAATTCAACCTTGGAAATAATCTTCTTTATACATAAAAGTATCAATCATATTTTTTTTGAATTTATTGAAATTTACATTTTCTTCTTTCTTTTTTAGAAATTAGATTGCCCACTGGATCATTATTATAAGATTGTCGGCGATGAATAATAATGGTAGAGTAGATACGAGGGGAGAAAAAAGATTAACGACATCCCCGTTGCGTCCTTGTTATTCCATGTACAGTTTAATGAAATCGTTATTACTGGGTTTAAAGACCTTCAACCATCTCAAATAAGGCCTGTGTGTTGGTGTACACATGGTGGTGATATATTTTCTGTACCCAGAAAATGAGACAATCCCAGTCGAATGTAATCCCGTTCAAATGTTAACCCACCTTACCTATCCGGATATTATGTTAGCCCACCTATACAATCCGGTCCACTATTAGCTCATCTTAACAATCCGGCTCCACTGTTAGCCCATCTTAACAATCCAGATCCACTGTTAGCCCATCTTAACAATCCGGATTCATTGTTAGCCCATATTACCAATCCGGATCCACTGTTAGCCCATCCCAACAATCCAGATCCACTGTTAGCCCATCTTAACAATCCAGATCCACTGTTAGCCCACCTTAACAATCCGGATCCACTGTTAGCCCGTCTTAACAATCCAGGTCCACTGTTAGCCCACCTTATCAATTCTGATCCACTGTTAGCCCGTATTAACAATCCGGATCAACTGTTAGCCCACCTAAGCAATCCGGATCCACTGTTAGCCCGTCTTAACAATCCAGATCCACTGTTAGCCCACCTTAACAATCCGGATCCACTGTTAGCCAGCCTTAACAATCTAGATCCACTGTTAGCCACCTTAACAATCCTGAATCACTGTAAGCCTACTTTAACAATCCGGATCCACTGTTCTCCCACCTTTACAATCCGGATCAACTGTTAGCCCGTCTCAACAATCCGGATCCACTGTTAGCTTACCTTAGCAATCCTGATCCACTGTTAGCCCACCTTAACAATCCTGAACTACTGTTAGCCCACATTAACATTCCGGATCACTGTTAGCCCATCATAGCAATCCGAATCCCCTGTTAGCCCGCCCTTTGATGGAGCGGGCGGGCCATGTGAAATATCCTTGAGTACGACGTTAAACACCAATCAAACAAACAAACAAACCTGTTAGCCCATGTTATCAATCCCTATCCACCATTAGCCCATCTTAATAATCCAGATCCACTGTTAGTCCATGTTAACAACCCAGATGCACTGTTAAGCCATCTGAACAATCCGGATCCACTTTTATCCCATATTTATAATCCAGATCCACTGTTAGCCCACATTAACAATTCTGATCGACTGTTTTCCCACCTATACAATCCGGATCCACTGTTAACCCATCTTAACAATCCGGATCCACTGTTAGCCAAGCTTAACAACTCGGATCCACTGTTAGTCAACTTTAACAATCCAGATCCACTGTTAGCCCGTCTTAACAATCCAGATCCACCGTTAGCCCACTTTAACAATCCTGAAGCACTGTTAGCCCACCCTAAGAATCCGGATCCATTTTAGCCCACCTTTACAGTCCTGAACCAACCTTAGCCCACCTTAACAATCTTGATCCACTTTTAGCCCACCTGTACAATCCAGAAACACTGTTAACTCACCTTAACAATTGGATCCACTGTTAGCCCACATTAACAATTCGGATCCCCTGTTAACCAACCTTAACTATCCGGGTCTAGTGTTAGCCCATCCTAACAATCCGGATCCACTGTTAGTCCACCTGAACAATCATGATCCACTGTTAGACCACATTAACAATCCGAAACAACTGTTAGGCGACATTAACAATCCGGATCTACTGTTAGCCCACCTTAACAATCCGGATCCACAGTTAGCACACCTTAACAATCCGGATCCACTGTTAGCACACTTTAACAATCCGGATCCACTGTTAGCCCATCTAAACAGTCCCGCTCAACTGTTAACCCACCTTTACAATCCGGATCCACTATTAGACCGTCTTAACAATCCGGACCCACTGTTAGCCCACCTTAACAATCCGAATCAACGGTTAGCCCACCGTAACGATCTGGATCCACTGTAATCCCACCTTAACAATGCGGATCAAAGGTTTGCTCACCATAACAATCCGGATTCACTGCTAGCCCACCTTCAGAATCCGGATCCACTGTTAGCCCACCGTAACAATCTTGAATCACTGTTACCCCACCTTAACAATCCGAACATAATGTTAGCCCACCGTAACAATCCGGATTCACTGTTAGCCCACCTTAAGAACCTGGAACCACTGTTCGTCCGTCTTAACAATCCGGACCCACTGTTAGCCCACCTTAACAATCCGGATCAACGGTTAGCCCACCTTAACAATCTAGACCCACTGTAATCCCACCTTAACAATGCGGATCAACGGTTTGCCTACCATAACAATCCGGATTCACTGTTAGCCCACCTTCAGAATCCGGATCCACTGTTAGCCCACCGTAACAATCTTGAATCACTGTTAGCCCACCTTAAGAGTCCGAACATAATGTTAGCCCACCGTAACAATCCGGATTCACTGTTAGCCCTCCTGAACAACCCGGAACCACTGTTCGTCCGTCTTAACAATCTGGACCCACTGTAAGCCCACCGTAACAATCCGGAATCAATGTAAGCCCACCTTAACAACCCGAAAGCACTTTAGCCCACCTTAAGAATCCGGACCAAACTTAGTCCACATACACAATCATGGTCAACTGTTCTCCCACATACACAGTCAAGAACAATCCTGATCAACTGTTAGTCCACCTAAACAGTCCTAATCAACTGTTCCCCCACATAAATAATCCTAATCAACTGTTAGTCAACATACATATTCCTGATCAACCGTTCTCCCACCTAAACAATCCTGGCCAACTTTTAGTCCACCTAAACAATCCTGATCAACTGTAAGTCCACCATAACATACCTGAACAACTGTTCTCCCACATATATAATCCTTATCAACTGTTCTCCCCCATACACAATCCTAATCAACTGTTCTCCCAAATAGACAATCCTGATCAACTGTAAGTTCACATTAACATACCTGATCAACTGTTCTCCCATATACATAATCCTAATCAACTATTCTCCCACATGACCATTAACAAGCTTGGTCAACTGTTAGTCCACCTAAACAATCCTGATCAACTGTTAGTCCGCGTAAACAATCCCGACCAAGCGTTCCGACACATACACAATCCTGATCAACTGTTAGTTCACCTAAACAATCCGGACCAACTGTTAGCCCTCGTAAACAATCCTGATGTACTGTTAGTCCGCGTAAACAATCCTGATGTACTGTTAGCCCGCGTTAACAATCCTGATGTACTGTTAGCCCGCGTAAACAAATCCTAATTGATTGTTGGCCCACCTAAACAGTCAGCACCCAACGATCCATTACCAAAGCCAACACCGACATATCGTCAACTTTTATGATTTAAATGGGTTGGTAAGGCGACGAAAGGGGCAACCCCGCCGAACCAAGTCGCCTGGTGGTCAAAAGTGTACTATTGTTGTTAGATAAATTGCAGACTTTTAAATACAGCTTTCAGACGGTTTAAATTTTGTCAATATTTAATTGCAGGAAACCAAGAGAGATTATGCTACAATAATGAACGCAACAAAAAGTATGCATCTCCTGCAGAAAAAGGCATATCAGAATAAATCATAATTTCCCACACAGAGCCATTCGATCCCTGCTGTAAAACTCACTTGTGCGGTGGATCGCTTCGCTGTTATCATACTTGGAATGGTGCTGTTGGTAAACCTTCTCAGTGGAGTAATTGATCACTTACGGGAAAACCTCTTTATAGGAAACATGGTCACTGCCTTTCCTTTTCAAATAATTCCTCTCTCATCTGAAAACTGTTTCAATATATAGTATTCGTCGAGGCATATAATTGTCATCTCAGCGATTCCTTTTTTCATTGTATACTTGTCCGCTAAACACAAATGTTTCAGAATATCCTTCTTCATTTCATACTTGTTATCGTGAAATTGGCACGTATTAAGTAAATATTTGTATTTACTTATATTAAAAATATGTTAATAATAATTATCATAGAACAGCCCCTGATAAATTTCCATCTAGATGCGTTAATTATTTTGTTGCATTTTTCATATTTGAAACATAAGAACTTCTTCACTCGTTAAAGTGATATTAAGAGGTACTTCAAAAATATATAATTTTTTAATAAAACTTTTTTTGTAGGGTTGAGAAAAGAATAATTTACATATTCTTATTCTACATTAAAAGACGATTCACAATATAGTACACGAGTTGCAAAACTCCATATAGTTAAAAGGGTAAGACGTATAAACAAATAATTCACATTCGCAAACGTAACCTTGTTAAATGTCCAAATATTGTTTTGAATGCACGTATATCTTCACTTTTACAGTCCTGTTCTGTATTTGTACCTTCATTCAGAATAATATTAAATTGACTATATTCCGAAGCAAAATTAGACATTAGCTGCAATACTTACTAGATTCCGGTAAGCAATTTTAAACTGAAAAAGATATACCTGTCATTTATTCATTGGGATATCAGCATGAACCTATTAAGAAAAGGAACTGATATTATATAGAATGACAGACATAGCTTTCCGTTTAATTTCTACACGGTAATTTGTAGGGCCTAAATCAAGATGGCGGATAAACTCCCGGCCAGCGGGCATGTAAATCTTCATCTCTTCTGTGGCGTTGTTTTGAAAACCCATGCAGTATTTGTATTACCGGTACGTTACTTGTGCTATCGTATGTGACTGTGTAAATTATTTCGTGTAATTTATTCTGTTCATGATAATTAATATAACTCTGTTCGGCATTTCCCAGAAACTTCGGGAACAGTCAACATTCTAACTCTGCAAAGTTAATTCTATAAAAACAAAAATATTATGATGTTTGTAAAAATATAAATGTACTATATTTTTCCCGCCATGTTATATGTCCATGTATAACCTATTTGTGTATCCATCATTCGACATTGTGGCTTGGGTGGGAATTGACCGCCACATTTGCATTACTCTGATTGAAGAGCAAAAAGGGAAATATTCGATTTATGCATAGGTCAACATTTTCACAGATTGTTTGTGACTACTAACAAATGAACCGGATTTCTGGGCGATCCGGGGAAAAATCGCAAATCGCAAAAAGTAGAATTTGTGCTACTCAATGAGATATTTTTTCTCCCAGTCTCATCGAAGGCCTGAAACTGTTTTCGATCAGTTGCAGCCAGTTTCGTCGAAGGCCTGAAAGTGTATCCGATCAGTTGCAGCCAGTTTCACCGAAGATCTGAAAGTGTATCCGATCAGTTGCAGCCAGTTCCATTAAAGACCTGAAACTGTATCCGATCAGTTGCAGCCAGTTTCATCGAAGACCTGAAACTGTATCTGATCAGTTGCAGCCAGTTCCATTAAAGACCTGAAACTGTATCCGATCAGTTGCAGCCAGTTTCATGGAAGATCTGAAACTGTATCCGATCAGTTGCAGCCAGTTTCATGGAAGATCTGAAACTGTATCTGATCAGTTGCAGCCAGTTTCTTCGAAGATCTGAGCAGTATTAAAAATGCAGCCAACTTCATCGAAGACCTGAAACTGCATCTGATCAGCTGCAGTAAGTTTCATCGAAGACCTGAAACTGTATCCGATCAGTTGCAGCCAGTTTCATAGAAGACCTAAAACTGTATCCGATCAGTTGCAATCAGTTTCATCGAAGACCTGAAACTGTATCTGATCAGTTGTAATCAGTTTCAGCGAAGACCTGAAAGTGTATCCGATCAGTTGTAATCAGTTTGATTGAAGACCTGAAACTGTATCCGATCAGTTGCAATCAGTTTGATTGAAGACCTGAAACTGTATCCGATCAGTTGCAATCAGTTTAATCTAAAACCTGAAACTGTATCCGATCAGTTGTAATCAGTTTCATCGAAGACCTGAAACTGTATCCGATCAGTTGCAATCAGTTTCATCTAAAACCTGAAACTGTATCCGATCAGTTGTAATCAGTTTCATCGAAGACCTGAAACTGTATCTGATCAGTTGCAATCAGTTTGATTGAATACCTGAAACTGTATCCGATCAGTTGCAGCCAGTTTCATCGAAGACCTGAAACTGCATCCATCAGTTGCAGCCAGTTTCGTAGAGCTGCATGGAGTTGCAACCCAGTTTCAGCGTCGACCTACGAATAGATAAATGTACACAAGAAAACAAAAAGTAATCATAAATGTTGTGGAAAGTTGCAAATGAAACACTTTCATCATAAATTCTAGAGACAGTCGTTTTGATATGTCCAAATGTTTTGATATGTCTAAATAGCAGCAACCTCATCACAACCTTAACCTCATCAATGCCTGAATCAAAATGAGTTCGTAACATCCCATGATAATATTGTAATGGCATTTCTTTGAGTGCGCTAGTTGAGGTGTTTGTTTATCTGACAAGGCCAGAGTATGGGTCGCCATAAACCTTGGACAACCCCAAGATATCAACTGTTAGATCGAATGTATAAAGACACATCGTACCTGAGCAGCCCAGAGAAAACATGCCAAACTCTGGCTATATTATCGGGGTTTAACTAAGCACAAACAAGCTAAATATTAACAGCGGCAAGACGCGTGGTGTTTGTTAGCTAATAGAATATAACGTGGGGGAAGCCAAATTCTCTTTTCATAGTAAATAGACGGCTACAAATCTGGAATATTACAGCGTTATCGAGCTTTGTCAAGGGCAACTTTGATATCTTTCCATATATAATGGATGGGGGAGAATGTCAGTAATTCTGATCAGCACATAGACAGCGTGCAAAGTCGGGAATATGGAAAACAGGTGCCAGAACAAACTTTACCTCCCAGAAGCGGTTGACTTTATTGAATTTCTCCTAAGCGGGATACAGCATACATGGAACTTGTCCCGTTGAGGGTATAAACTGATTGTAACCTTGAAAAATAACCCGAATAAGAGTAGGATAATTTTTTTTTTTTTTGTGATTGACAAGCACATCTAGAACGCTTTTGGCAAGAAGCTAAAACTGAACGCATTTCGTTAAGTCCACTCTAGCTTTGTACATTTATTTAAAAATTGACTGGTTATGAAAACAAATTAAAAAAGAAGCAATTAAGTGGGAAATGATATTTTTAGCACGAATAATATCAAGAAAGATTCTTAAATGTGGACCACGCGCTGTTACAATGACATTATAGATGATCATAGTCCTGTGGTATATTTGCCGCCGCGGGCATTCCGCTACATTGCTTCAGGTCCATGAGTGAGAGGCAACTTTACCAACATATCCATATACCCATAGCATAAACATTCGCTACCATAAGCAGTATTTAGAGTGTTCTGTATCTGTATCTGTCTTGCCTGTAAGTTTACAGAATCTCTCACGAGTGTGGGTTTCCATGATTACTCGAGTACTGGAGAAACTTCATTTGTCTCCTCCCGGGCTGACATCACCTAAAGATGAAGGGGATGGTTAAAGCCGTCCCTCCCTCTCAAGATAAGTCAATACAAAGGGATTAGGATAAGCTATGGATAAGGCTAGAACCCAATGGCAATAATCTATAAAATATGTCGTGAATCTCAAACTGCATGTGCGTTGAGGAGTAGGCAGCCAGTTACAGATCGGGGCTTATAACTGACTATGGATATTTTTTTAGCATGTTTAATAACCCTGTCTAGGCTATAATATTTATCGGATATTTGTTTCTACTGTGTTCCTGCCACCATATACTTTCCCACAAACTATGGGAGCTGATTGAATCCATCTGGATACCTCCGCTTGTGAAGCTGTTAGTTGTCTTCAGAGTAAAGACAATGTATATTATCGACTGTACCTGCAGAAACATGGTCAGCATGTATGGTCTGGATATTTCTCCCATGGCTGGCTGAAGGTTTAATTACACACGGTCATAATAAATAACGAAAATAAGTCTATAATGGGATTCCAATGGCAATCAATTTGCAGTTTCAAATATTCTGCTCTTTGTAGTTGAGACGTAAATAATTATAGCAATTATAGTAGTTAGGAGAATATATTATCATGTGTCTATTGGTATGCATTTTTTAGGAGTGAACTTAGTTTTAGATTACAATGGACGACACCCGAGAAGCCACTAATACCTTATCTCTTTTACGATATTATCGTGGTATTTGTTACATAATATCACTTCAGCATGACTCTCATTATACCCATATGAACAAATTCCGAAAACTATATCGCAGGCTTTATATTTTACATTTAGTCATACCTTACTCCCTCCGATAACGTGACTGTATGATTTATACCATTTAAACCTGCGCAGTCCGATAAAATAACTACATGTGTTTTACAAGCATAAATGCATAACCTACTTAATCCGAAAGCATAACTGCATGCGTTTATGCCGTTATAAACTCGTAACTTAAGCTGTTCGACAGCATAACTGCATGCATTATACCGTTATGAACTACTAATTTACGCTGCCCATCAGCTGAGTTGCAGGCGGTATACTGTTACGAACTCCTAACTTACGCTGCCCATCAACATAATTACATGCGATATACCGTTACGATCTCCTATAACTTACGTTGCCAATCAACATAATTGCATTCCATATACGGTTACGAACTCCTAACTTATTCTGCCCATCAGCATAATTACTTACTTACGCTGTCCATTAACTGAACTGCATGGGGTATACGGCTCTTATCTCCTAACTTACGCTGTCCATTAACTGAACTGCATGGGGTATACGGCTCTTATCTCCTAACTTACGCTGCCCATTAACTGAACTGCATGGGGTATACCGCTCTTATCTTCTAACTTACGCTGCCTATTAACTGAACTGCGCGTTGTATACCGTACGTGATATTATAAAGTCATATCCTACTTTGCCGACAACATTGTTGAATTTGTTTTATACCATAATATATTGCAGAATATGTTTTATACTATTTTAAAGTCATATTATACTAAACAAATAAGAAAAAGGGGGAAAAAAAAACAAACAAAACAAAACACTAGACCGGTTTAACAAAATTAAAGTAGTCTAAGAAAACAAAAAAGTAGAACAAGATCTGAACAAAAGCACCGAAAAGATTTTTTGAAATCATGCAACAGGTAAACAAGTGCATTTGTAAAAGCGTCGAGACACACAACAGGTGTACAGTGTTGCCTATTGTAATGCGGGTTTATCTTTAAGAAAAATACATAATTATTTTTAAAATGTGATACCATTTCAAGTTAGATTCTTTTACTGAATAACAGGTTTGTTCTTTCAGTGAATAGTTTATACAGCAATTAAATGGTAAGCATGTAGCTATTCAGCAAGGAAATCTGATATACAACTCCGTGTTGTTGGAAATGAGGTTAATATCTTCCAATTATAAATACTGACCTATAGGTCCGAAGTAATTTCACGGTTTGCTGATTTGCTGGGGTTTTGAGTTCCACTCATTGACAAAGCACCGCACCCCTTCGTTAAGCGTTAGGAATACTTAAATGTATTGTGGCCTGCGGCCGTTATTCAGTAGTTATCGCATCGGACTACTGATACACCTTCGGCGCACCGTTCACTCACAGGCACACAGAGTTTCAGGATGAGGAGTTCTCTATCTGTAATAGTCTGTCAGAAAATCTAGCCTTATTTAGAGATACAGAGGTAGAGTGCAGATAGCTGTGTAAGTTAAACTTTTCGCTTAACGGCTTTTATGGGTTCAATTAGCACTGTGTAATAAAATTGATATACCGCATACTTAACTTCCTGACACATTTGATATGCCAAAAGGCCATTAACCTACGGAAATATGGTTCAGGTATCTGATGTTAACCTCTCCTCTATCCTGACTGTAGACCTGATGTGTTAATGTAACTTCAACTTTGCAGGCATGTTTACTTAATAAAAGTGAATTTATTCAATTGGGATGTGAAACCTATGGCAAGCCGTTTTATCACTTCTACCTTTATTCTACATATGTTGAATTCTTTTCCACATATGTAAAATCCATTTTCACATATGTAAAATAAATGAATTTATTTTACATGAGTTGAAAAGAATTGAGCATATGTAAAAAAAATAATTCAATATATGAGGAAAATAATTCACATATATTTAATTCGTTTTCACATATGTAAAATTAATTATTTATTTTACATATGTTGAAAAAAATTTCATTTATGTAAAAAAAGAATTCAATATATGCGGAAAATAATTCAACATATCTAAAACGAGCCTTTATTCTACATATGTGGGAATCTTTTTCACTTATGTAAAATAAAAAGGTGAGTGGAACTCTTTTGTAGATATCTGAAATAAAAGCATCCACGCCCTCAGTTACAGACTTCTCCCTCACAGCCTGTATTTAGCGTCAATGAATTCTCCCAAAAAGTTCAATCTGATCGGAAGGACATTCACCCTCTGCATTTCGCAAATCATTTGTTATTTTCTAGCGAAGAATAAACGAGGGAAACTACATTTCTTTAATAGGCCTAGAATTATGGCAAGCCATATTATGACTTGTACCTTTATTCTACATATGTCGAATAACTTTTGCTTTTATTTTACTGATGTACAATTCTTTTCCACATATATGAAATTCTTTTTTACTTACGTTGAAAAGAATTTCACATAAGTAAAATACAAATTTGTTTGACATATCTAGAATTCTTTTCAACATATGTGAATTAAGCCTCGGCAGGGCACACTTCCAAGTCAATTTAAAAGTAAATGTTGCAGTGTTATCAAGATTACAACAACAACAAAACAAATAACGACCTAATCAATAACCTATATATATAGGTCATTGGTCTTTCTGAACGGATTTGACTTTTTAGGCAAACCCATTGCCGCTAGATACAGGCTGTGAGGGAGAAGTCTGTAATTGAGGGCGTGGATGCTTTTATTTTATATATCTACAAAAGAGTTCCACTCACCTTTTTATTTTACATAAGTGAGAAAGATTTCCACATATGCATAATAAAGGCTCATTGTAGATATGTTGAATTATTTTCCGCATATATTGAATTCTTTCTTACATAAGTGAAATTCTTTTCAACATATGTAAAATAAATAATGAATTGTACATATGTGGAAAAGAATTAAATATATGTGAAATTCTTTTCCACATATGTCGACTTCTTTTCCACATATGTTGAATTCTTTTCCAAATATGTCAAATTATTTTCCACATATGTGAAATTCTTTTCGGCTTATGTAGAATGAAGTCATATATTTTACATATGTGGAAAATAATCTCACATATCTGGAAAAGAATTCAACATATGTTTAAAAGAAGTCAACAAATGTAGAATGTAGCACTCAATGACCTATATACAGCATGTATGTCATAGTCTTCGATTAGTTTTATTGTTGTTGTAATCTTATTACAGTGGACTATTTTCTAATCAAATTGACTTGGGAATGTGCCCTGCTGAGGCTAAACTTGCACAGCATGTGGAATATATTCCTATCGTCTTTGCATTCGCCTAGAAAGTCTACACAAGACGATATGAGCACAAATGAAGGTTGGATACGGTCCCTTGCTGTGAGGAGAAATCATTTCTCAGTTTTTTTTATAAGTCGAACTCTTTTGCACATATCTAAAATACAAGTTTATTTTACATAAGTGAAATACTTTTCCACAGAAAAGAATTTCCCATATGTTGAAAAGATTTCTACATATGCTGAAAAGAATTCTAGATATGTAAAATAAGTTTTTATTTTCCACATGTGAAATTGTTTTTCACATACGTGAAACTCTTTTCAACATAAGTAAAAAAGAATTTCACATATGTGGAAAAGAATTGTACATAAAGAAAATAAAAGCAAAACTTGTTCCACATATGTAGAATAAAGGTAAAAGTGATAAAACGGCTGTATTATAAGATGGTGAGTTTATTGAATTGAGGATTTGAGTCCTACTTCGAATCCTGATGTAGTGCATTTACACGAATGGGAAACTTTAAACCCAGTAGCTAGTTGAGTCTACCAGACTACCTAAGGTGTATTCAAGTCACTCGATGTGACTCAGGCAATCTTGGAGGTGGTTTTCAAGAAGTTCCCGCCCAGTATTGAAGTAAGTCGGTGTAAGGAGTAGACAGTGTGTCGCCGTATACTTGAAATACCCTTGAGAACGATATCAATATATGCAGTATGGTTAACCATTACAGATAATAATGAGGACAGGGCTCGTATATTCTAGTACAATTACGGATCTTAATTCACCTATATACAATTGTACAATTAAACTAAACCAATATAAATATACTTCATGACTTTTGAAATGCAATTATCCAATACACTTCAGGACAATTTTAATAAAATTGTACAACTATACACCGCTTTTCAACAATTTAACACACTCACTCCACACTTGGAAGCAAATAAAATACAAATAAAGGCCCTTAACACTCCATAACTGTTGATGCGCAACTTGCCGTACATCTCCACAGCGGTTCAAAAAAGTAGTATAAGACCTAAATATTTAGAGCACTTCACGATTGATAAAAAACTGTACAACAATGGAGGAATAAGGAATTTATTACAATAGAGAACTTTAAGAGTTTGTTCTAATTAATGGAACTTTATTACAATAGCGGGCGTTTATTACAATATAGCAGTTGTAACAGTGCACTGATAGAGCAAGTGTGCATTTAGCAGGAAACACTGCGATCTGAACAATTGTTAAAAGACAGATCCTTTCTTAATAGAGAGAGACATAGACAGACAATACTCTTTTTCAGACAGAACTTTAGGGACTGACAAATTGAATTAATTAACGTATACAATATTCTTTCTCAAAACATTAAACTTAAGATATTTAGCTGCCTTTGGGCGGACGAAGATTAAAATCGGTTAGAGCCCTCCTAACTTAATCCAGTGTTTAGGGAGATTAGCATACAGTGATGATGAGTCGGGTTGAGTGGGCGCTGTATTGTATGTGTCAGGATTGTTTTGACAATGGCTCCCAGCATATTGCGACGAAGTTTAATCGACTATAGAACTTATGTCAACATAAATATTTTTATTGGATTTATCTGCTGCAACCATACCCGACTTACAGGCGTCGCCCGGTTAGAATTCACTGGAAAGCAACCAGACTGAACCAAATATTCTTATTAAGCTTCCATTGGTAAGTTATGAACTTTAGAATGAAACAACATGCAAACATATCTCCAAATATAGAACCTTTTTAAGCGTTTGTTACGTTATATGCAATGATTTCCAATAAAATAATTGTTGTAGTAGTTTAGAGAGTGAATATTGGCCGTATTTTTTTATTTTTATTATTTAGGACAATACTTTCTTATTGCGATGGAGTTAAATGCACTATCTCGCGTTACTTATCATGTACAGGCAGTCAGCCAAAGTGTTTTCTTTAACGTACGGTGATATTTTGCCTAGAGTAAATGATATCATAAAGCCAATAGTACAAGGGGCCCGTCCTGGAATCGACTCCACGACCCTCCGATACAAATATGCAATCTCAGCCTAACTTCTACTTACTGCTTTACATCTTGCTCGAGGAAGCACAACGTTTTTATCGTACACACGTGACTGTTGAGGTGGTAAGCTCTATGTATTTGAATATCCTGAACACAAGAGAAATAGTAAGATCCCGCGACATGATTAGCTTCCCGCCGCAATGGCAGTTTAGTGATCAGCGTGTCTAGCTACTATTTCTACTTCGATGTACTGTTCTTTGGTTTGGGTCCACCTGTCCAGCAACAGGTATATGCGTGAGTGATATGACGAGGCAATGGTATA
This sequence comes from Mopalia ciliata, assembly GCA_034783835.1. Classification (NCBI taxonomy): domain Eukaryota; kingdom Metazoa; phylum Mollusca; class Polyplacophora; order Chitonida; family Mopaliidae; genus Mopalia; species Mopalia ciliata. The sequence goes on along the minus strand of JAVFBW010116631.1, from coordinate 1,102 downwards.
TGACGCGGTAATCGCGATGGTGGTTTTCGGGTTTTCACCGGGAAGCAGGGAACAGTGCGATATGGACATTCCCTAGAACTCATATAAATGAAATATCTTTGAGTACGACGGTTAACCCTAATCAAACAAACAAACAAAAATCAAAGAGGGCGCGGATAGACCTCATCGGTAGTCAGAATATGGACAGGTCTGATCATCAATTTTATATGACCGAACTCTACGCAGCTGATATTAGTCCGATTAAATGATCTTCAGACTAAAGGCTGTGTGTGGGAGATAACGAGATTTGCCTAAACAAACAGCCCCAGGTGGAAGCCCATACCGTGAACTGATTTGGAGAGTTTGTCCTATCAGTTTGTCTCATTACAGGTGTCATCTCTCCCAAGACCGGGATGGCGATATGAATGCCTTTTTAAATGAATGTAAATCAAATCAATTTAATGGAAACTAACATATCATTACAAATCTTTTCAAAATTTCATTACTGGTTTGTTTTATATACAAATCGTGCCTACAAACACCAAGACTTTACATAAATGTTAATAATCATGGCAGTGTATTAAGATTGTTGGCCAACAAATATATGATTGGTTAAAGCCGTGCTCAAGGGTATTTCACTTATGCGACGGCGGTGTATAATTGACTCTAGCACAACCAAGGCGTGAAGCTTTTTGATAAAGTTGGAATATAAATCTTCCTCCAGTGCTTACTAAAGACACCATTAGGTACTACTCTCTTGCTTATACGGTTTATCGCATTATCGATGAACAGCTTTATTACATAGAAGGACGCCGATTCGTTTCTATCAAAAGTGTGTTTGGAAGTATAAGTACTTGATAGCAGATGCGATTCTGTTGCAATATGTGATGATTTACTTAAAAACAAGAAAATTGTGTACCACTGTGATCCATGTTTTGAATTCCTTAACATCGAAATGTACATGCAGAGGTCATTTTGATTTTCTTTCTCGTGGACTGTTGGACAGGTTCAGGCAGTTGGCCCCAGACCACCATTAATTTGCCATTAGCGGCAATGTTAACGTTTGGCCCCACAGCTCCCTCCCAAACTTTCGTTGAGCGAAAACCCCTGGCACATACTTTAA
>JAVFBW010116620.1:0-15484 GCA_034783835.1 Mopalia ciliata | reverse complement strand
AACAAGGAACACAGCTCAGCGGTCTTAATGAGACAACAATGACCGCTTTGTTTATCGCAGTTCCGACTCCCTCCCTTCACAGACTCACACTGCATGAGCATACACATAGTTAAATCCATCTCGAAGACAAAAAACAGCCTAGGCCCGGGTTTTTTGGCGTACTATGGGCATGTCAAAATACAACGGTGTAAGTTATTCAAAGCGTTTTACAGGCGTTTTCATAAACAGCTGATAAGAAAATGTAGTAAAACTAACTGTAACTTTAACCACATGACAATCAATTTATGAAATGTAGCCGCTATCTATGATTACCAATAACACAGATGACCCTGGTGGATAGGCTACATGTTACGCGATTGGGGATAAGGTAAATCACACACCCAAAGAATATGTAGTAAAGAGTTATCTAACGCAGCAATATCATACAATCGTCTGTTAAGATATTTCTTTAAAACCACTGACACAGGGATATGATTAACAAAACGTCGGTTTGGCAAGGCACAACAGCTTACAAACAAACAAAAATAGTAAAGGTAACAACTAAGAAACGTTTTGCTATGAAATGATAGACAGCTGTCTGTAAAAAATCACATATGTATAGTATAGTAATTAGGGTACTGACTGCAAACCAGTTTGTCTTTAGGCCAGTTTCCAGGAAACCGATTCAAGGAAACAAGGCCATATATGGTTAAAATTAGAAGAACAGAAATCGCACATTAAGTTGGCTTGTTCCTTTTCTTGTGTTGTAGCCTATGTGTGAATCATATTACTCCCAACCTCTGTTATCACGTCGCCTTCGAAAGCATGTCATTATTCGACGCACCACAGAGGTGGTGTCATGTGTTGAATAACGTCACGCTATTACTCGTCACATTTCTACTGACGTCATATTGTTTGGTAAAAGCCCGCTGAATGCACGCTAAAACAGCAGAAACCAGACTCCAAGAACGGCAATCTAAAGGCCGGTGCATACGACAACAGTTTAAACCGGCTTAAATAAAACCAATTTAACATCTAATCTCGTTCAGACAAAGGACCGCTCACAGCTGTCTTAACGGACTTTAAGCTGGTTCGGAAATTTCGCCGTTCACACAGACTGATCGATTTAAGCCGGTTTGGGGTGGCGACGTCATACTCAACCTATACGTCATGGTGATGTAATTTTCATATCTGGGGCTTTTAAGCTCGTGTATAGTTCACACGTACATTTCAAGTCGTTTTAAACGTTGAAACAAGCTTAAAAAGACATATAAAGAGGGTGCAGTTGAACACTTAAATGTGCGTTCCCACTAACAACGTCAAACCGCTTTTAAGCCAATTTCGGAGTTAAGCCGGTTAAAATGTGGCCGGGTAAAAGGGCCCTTATAAATCAGGTCTAAAACGCTCCATGTGTTTTGAGTCTCAATTGATGGACAATCCATCGTCATGTTAGTGAAACACCCTTGAGTAAGACGTCAAATCCCAAACAAACAATACGGGAGTTTCAGAAACCTCTAGATGACGTAAATCATAAAAATGAACACCACGAACTATGAACGACATAGCCTTCTACGTATATTCACGGGAATATACGAACGTATCTCGATTTTTGCTTGGTGTAAGACACGTCATGTGATGACGTAACAATCGATCATAACCCTTCGAGACGAGACTTGTTTTGCGGACAGAGACAAAAAGAAGGCACGGAAGTGAGTCGTGTTTCTAAGAAAAGAGACAGAGCATCGTTATAGGAGCTGGTGGTGTGAGTGTGTCTCTGACATCCCTGTACATCACTCGTGGTAACAACTGGTAGGTCATTTCTATAACATTAAATCATTTTAAACAATCAAAAAACGTTGAATATCATATTTGTAAAGACCTGGCTACACTATAAAAACGTTGGAATTTAAAATTGCCATTGGTACAGAATATGTGGCAACCCGCGATACAGCCACTTAGTGCTGTATTCAATTAACAACTTGGAAAAAATAATACAAATTACTCTCTTTTAATTTGATAAATTTTTATTGATATATTTTGTTTGTTTGTTTAATTGATTGGGGTTAAACGTCGAACTCAAACGTATTCCATTTATATGAAGATGGACTGTCCACTTAAACTGTTCCCTGCTGAAGAACAGTGAAACTTCGTAAAAACTACGCCCGCGATCGCTGGGGCTATAAGTGTGACTGACTCAAATGTACATGATAATTAGCAGGCGAACTCGAATCCGTAGAAGGTACATCGAAGTAGGATTAGTAGCCTTAGTAGTCACACTAAGCATGAAGCCAGAGCCTTTTAGAAATATAAAGTGAAACATGAAATTATTTGTTACAAAGACGATTAAAAGCTTAGTATAGTTTAATTCAGACTCCCACAGATATAAAATATAATTACAGAGCTGATGTAACAAGTAGCAGATTACAGATGACATCGGAAAATAATTGTAGTCAGACAAAATTATGTAAACCTATATTTATTGTTAATGAGAAAGAAACTATTGACGCATCCGTAAACGTAGGTAGATTAGATATAAGATAGCACAAATTTTTCAATTACAGCGTAAATTTTCAATTTTTTCGTTTTTTATTATTATTTTTTGTTTTAAATTACATTACAGCTCTAGGGGTTGTTCAGCTCAGTCTCGGATCAAATTGGCAGAATGTCATCTGGACGGTCGCCTAGTGATCCTGAGATTGAGAGTGTGAACCCCTGGGTGGATCTGGTAAGTTTCCACGGCCTCTCTCCTGAGTATCACCAACCTTCCGACATCATTGTCAAATACACCCTGGGCACGGCAGTTGCCCCCACTCCAAACGACTGGGTTGGTTTGTTTCGAACTGGTTGGGGAACTACCGAAGATTATCTCTGCTATGTTTGGGCACCAGTGAGATTTAATGGCCCCAAACTGGCTGACACCTATGAAGTTGTTTTCCCTGCCCACCAGCTCCAGGTATGTGTTTCAGCGGCAATATATAACCTAAACGTATAATTATCGTTTGATCACCATTTTCCGAACAGCACTAGTTTTGTTGTCTTGATTCAGAATTAAGCCTCAAAGGACATGTTATGTTACAGTTATAAGCCCATATTTACCTGAATACGTTTTAACATCTTCAATTATCTTTCTGGCAAAACTTTTTTTGTATTTATATAAAGCGATAAAACAATCACTCGATAACTTCAGGGTATACCGAGATCGGTTTGCGTGAATACTAGACACTGTCAAGCTACTTGTACCTATTCAAAGAAAACGTTTGGGACAGAATTAGGATGATTTAAAATGTGTCTCTAAATCGTTTGTAACAAACACTGTCGAGTTCAAATTCTGATAATTTATCTGTTGTCTCACTAGGCCATTCCGGTGGACACCCGAAGGTTTCAGTTTCTCTTTGTTTCCCGCGGGAATTATGTGGTCGGCGTGAGTAAGTCATTCACTCTACTAACTGCCCCCGAGTCTCAGTATAGTCTCTCACAACACTCCTCCTACTCCTTGGTGGGATCAAGTGTCTCATTGGATACGCAAGGTATGCGATCGCGCCAACTGTGTGCGATTCTGTGTCAGTTTTAACAATCTTAATAGAGCATCCCTTATTTTGAAATGTTATCCCTATTTCAGGTCGATTTTGTAAAACAGAGTTGCTTGACGGTTATTTTCTTAAATGATTTCTCCTCAATCTGTATTACATTTTGTTGTGTAATTCATGGCTAGCTAACTCTGTTGAAGTTTATTTAGGGACTGTACCTTTAGCCATGATCTTACAGATCCTCTGGTACGGTAAATGCCCTGTATATTATACTTCTATTTAATTTTGAGTGTATTTGTTCGATTGGCGTACGTTATTCAAAAGGTATGAAAGCGTCCATGCCAGCGCAATCAGTTAAGAAAGGCACCCTTGACGCCACTGGCAAAAATCAAAGACAAGAAATTAAAATAATGGGAAGATGCATAGAAAGGCGCAACAACAGTTCAGCTTGCTGTTGTATCGGAATCACTTGACGCTCGCTCATAACCGCCACCTATAGTTCAATCTAAGATCAGCCTTTTGATATAAATAATGTATTATTTACAATAAACAGTAACTTTTTGAATCCAGGATTTGAAGATCTTGGCGAACCCGGCACTGAAGGTTCTACGACTAGTTCTGAGAGTTTCGAGATGAATTTTATCTTGCATCCTTCCCAAAACCTTCTAAAGCAACAAGAGTGTCCTGACACGGATCTCGAACGAGTTCCTGAACAACCTCCTGTTAATGTGAATACCACAAAGGGGAAATCAGCTACCAGGGAAACAATTGCACCAAAGCGATCCTACGTGGATGTTGTTAAAGGCAAACAGATAGAAACCAAAGCAACTCGTGACACCACCACCTTGGTAGGACCTTTCGAAGATGCCAGTTCTGTCCAGAAGCAGCTGCGTATTCTTAACCACCATCCCATTGTATCAGAGTATATGGAGAATAAAGAGAGATCGGTGGTTCCCTACAAACCCATTTTTAACATTAAACCGAGCTCTGTCAACAGGAGTCCAAAGGTAATTATGGGCCCGATAGGGAAAGTATAGGGGCGGAGTGGAGATTTTCTGCTAGGTTTGGTCTTGTTTTGTTAAAGGCTTTTTTGTTTTCAGCAACCTTTCTAACAAACTGTTTAAATTGCATGATAATGACTTGTTTTGCTACAGCAACGTAGGCATTCAGTTCTACAACATACAAATCCTTTTGGGTGAAATATCGCTAAAAATGATTGGTAAAATCGTAGGTATACGCTGTTTTTCTCATGTGTGAGAATTTATGGATGACGCCAACTAGATAAATGGTTATTCCGATTATATTAGGAGATTATGTACTATAGAATTATGGGTTCATACGTTTGTTTTTTAGTGACGGCATATATATATCTGGACATTCTGATTCTCTCTATTAATCGATTCTAGTAACAATAATTCAGGAGGATGCGAATATTCAAATTTGTTAATCAAACATTCTTTTCTGCCATCTTAGGTTGAAACCATCGGAAATCTTGCTGAGAGAATACAATCCACCCAATTTGGACATCATAATTGTGTTCAACTTGAGCTGCTACCTTGCTGTGCACTGTGTTCCGTTGCAAAATCTCTACTCGAGGTTTATCATCGCCAACTCAATTTCAGAAAAGTCGAACTCCGCGATATCAAACTGGACATGGTGAACCTGAGAAAAGCTCTGGATGTCAAGGTGAGTTTGTACTGAAGAAAACATCGTCAAAAAGACAAATCAAGCCACAACGATATGGGTATTCACGTTTTTGGCAAACGCTTGTCACCATAAGTAATAGACATTTCGTTTTGGTCACTTTGGCAGCTTCTGTTCGTATTGTTTTGTGCATCCATCATACTGAATTGGAGAAACTGTTTAATTTGGAACTTGATAACGACCCTGGCTTTTGTTGTATAAAATACTATTTGTTTGTATTCCAGACTGGTTGTCATTTATGCATAGGCCCACTACTGGTTTCTGATCGCAAATTGAGTTATATGTCATTTAAAGTCATTATTTTTTTCAACAGGAGGAAGAAGTGAAAGTATATGAGCGACAACAGCTCAAATACACTGAGACTGATAAAACAATAGAAGAAGTTCTAACCCAAATGGCATTTCTTAAAAACGATATCAGTAATCTGCTCCTACAGAACAAGGATCTAGAGCAGACCAAAGTTACTCTCAAGGGAGAACTAGTGAGTAGAAGCTATAAGAAACATTTCTTAGAATAGACTCGCTTACAATATGATTAAATTCATTAAGATTTAAATATCAAATCGACACCTAATAGGCACGACTTCCGATTAGGCGTGTGTTTAAGTAAACGAACAACAGTTATGTTTTGTGCTTCATGCAGGCGTTTACTTTCAAAACACTATGTTTGAGCTCTACATTCCAGGTGTAAAAATAATGAAGGTGGTAACCGTGTTTATTAAAGCGTTTTTGCTAACTTCAACAATTCCGATTTCTATCCAACAGTTTATGACAGTTAAAAGAATAATCTAGAGAACTTGACACTTGACGTAAACTATTGGTTATGATCAAATTGCAGCCAAACTTATCAACGCGTTTGATCTATACCCCACTAACATATTCTCTAGCAAAGCTTAAAGCACCTGGTATGTCAGTAAAGTCGGGTGAATTTATTGGCTCTTATTTAAATGGTAGAAAACTCTTGACACATACGATTTTAAAACATCTTTTGGTGATTTGTTTTCAGTAATACGTAAGTCATAAACAGATGCTGAAAATCAAAAATATATACTTTTAAATCTAAATATGTATATTTGGAAATGATTTGTTTACTGGATTTACTACTTGTATTTTATTAAAATAAACAAAATCCCTCATTGACATAACAATGCTAATCGATCACTAGATAGTTGTCACAGCTTGTTGGAAATTAACAGCTCCAGATTTGTTTTGTTGTACGGGTGTTTTACTACTAATTAACTTGTTTTTCCCTCGTATGACAGTGTGCTATACCAATGCAGGACGGAAACTTCCATAATACAAGCATTATCAGACAGTTCAATAATACAAGATAAATAGGAAAACGCATACAATCACAAATTAAGTGTGTGGGTCATATATAACAGAATAGTTGTTATTGTCTTTGAGCTTATACCGTATACGACTAGCTGCTGCCAGAAATAAACTTAGAACTTGTTTAGCCAGGAGATATTGGTTCTGTGTTCACTATATTTGTAATCTAGTCTGCTTTTTGCATAAACCAAATAAGCTTCCTTGTGTTAAGTATCGGATTGCCATTTTGTATAACACTGTGCGGATCAGTACCGGTACCTACAGACATACTGTAATTTTAAAACTTTGAGATCTTTCAAAACTATTTTCCCTCTTATTCTATCATATGTGCTTTTTTATTTTTTTAAAGGACTTGAGTGAAAAGAATCTAGGCGAATCCCAGGCAAAGTGTTGCACTGTAGAGACTCAGCTCAACGATATACTGTTTAGTCTTTCGCTTAAGGGTTATAACAGTGTCGTCGACTTCACTGGTAAGTGTAGACTTTCAAAGAAGTTTTGCCAATTTCTCTTCCATGCATTTATAATTGTTTTATCTTGGGAGGGGAATTTTACCAGATTTTCACCGGCAATTCGAAGTCCTCATAGCATTGAAACTCCCTCGTGCACCCCGTAGTATTAAACGTCAATCAACCAACATGGCATTTATTACAGTAATCGGCAATTGATAACCGTTATTGCCCCGTAACAAGGGCTTATTCCTTATAAACACAAGTACATATATAAGTATCCTGATTATATTTATGACCAACTCGGGTCGTTTCCTATAAATTATAACTCAGTTGGAATAATCTTGACTCCAGAATGAGGATGAATATATATCGGAGGCCTGCAAACAATATCACCTACGCTTATACATGCACATTTTCGGAAACGTTTGGATGTTAATGTATTTTGATGTTGTGAAATGGTACTCATTACTTTAGGTAAGAATATCAATCTATCTGAAGTCGAGGGAAAAGAAACCGACGTAGATGGCTGGCAAGTGTATAAAAACAAACGCTGTGGTGAGTCCTCGTTGTTTTATACAATAACCGTGTGTTTATTTCGGTATAGATGTATCGGCTTGTATGCCATCTGTTGCGACCATGTTACAATTTTCAAGTAAATAATAAAATGTGCCAAATTGAAAATATTAACTGAGTATTGATCATGAACCAAGTCCGATGTTCAAGTGACTTTTACAATGTGATAGTTCTTTTGATAAATACTCTCGCTGACCGTACAAACATATTAGTCGTGGAAAGTATTTATTAATGATGGAATGTTTCCTATGGCAGGTCGCCTACTGGCAGTCATAAACCAACAGGAAATGAGTATAAAAGGCCTACAAAGTGCTCTGAACGAAAGAACTGAACACGCTGATAAACTTCAAGAAGAAGTTTTTGCTTCAGAAAAGCAACTCGAGGTAAGTATAGTGCTGACATAAGGCATATTTTCCACGTCTCTTTCCAGCTTTAGTTATATTTAGCCGTGTTCAAATCTCAAGTCATGGTTATTCAAAGTCTAGATCGTTTCCTGGTCTCTTTAATCTAGTTTGGGCATTTTTCGTTGGATTTCAAATGGTGTACACTGAGTACACGACCAGGTTAAATCCAATCACAAGATACGATTTTGACGAATTTGACTGAATCGAAGCCTGTAAACAAACACAGTGTTTATGTTGAAGCAACCGTTCGAATCAAAAGTACAATACTCACTTTATTCCGACCGGTCGAATAGGACTTTTGTATGGATAGCTGTCTTCTGTGAAGGCAACTTTACCAAGCCTTCAATAACTGTTAGATCGAACAATCCAGGCCATATGTTGAGCAACATTTGTATTAAATAAATGAATGCTAAATAAATACCATCTCATATGCGGTCAGTAATCTCGAATCGAAGAAATCATAGCATGAAGGAATTGATTAAAAATGTAGAATTACCAATATCTAATTGGACCTTTTATGAACTGTTTATTTTTAAATGCAGTTTGCAAAAAATGAGATTAGCAGAACATCCGTGGAGTATAACGATGTGAAGCAGAGTTTGATGTCCTCACTGAAGCGAGAGGAACACACAATGAGGATTTTGGTCGACACAGAGTCAGAGATGACACAGTTTAAATACGAAACTGAAACAAGGGAACATTACCTCCTCAAACAAATACATGAGCTGCGAGAAGAACTCGATGTTAAACGTAACAGCGCCATGACGGTGAGTGATTGTAACTATAGACGTTAACACCATGGATTATCTCTTCATCCGAGCACCATTTGTTTATTTGACTTGAAACTTTACATGTAAATAGCCTGTATTGTAAAAGTGTGTATGTACAAAAACATGCGTATGCAGGTCTTGCTGGTCTCAGCTTGATTTGGTGTTTTTCACAACCTCTTCTTCTCTTCTTATTGGACAACTGGGACGGTGACCTTCGTGAACCCCAGAAAACTGGACATAATTAAACACCGTATGATAGGTCTTGGCCTTAGATCCTAATTGTGGCAAACAACACAAAGAACTGATTTAAATGAGATTGAGCTAAAAGAATTTCAAATTTATTTGTTCATTCTTTACAGTCTTTTACCAACCGCCTTATGTCAAGCGGATTGGCTAGCGTACCGGATGTGTGCAAGTCGGCTTGGTGTGCTAGTCTATGTCCAAGAGCTGAAAAACCGCAGGAAGTCCCAGTGGTAAAGTCTCACGCTTCTCAAGGCAATGGTCTGGAACAAGGTGTGGACACTGTATCTTGGGAAACCGAGGGTCCAATCGCTAAACAACCAAAGCTTAACGGTGGTAAGAAGAAAGCAACCAAGAGAGGTCATCATGATGCGGTTCCCAAAACTCAATGTCCGAAACCTCACCGCAGAACTGTGTTCCCACCATCATGCCCAGTTTGTGGAGTTTCCTTTGCTAATGCTGTAGATAATCGGGTTATCGATGAACATTTAGCCTTTCATGATATATACAGAGTTTAAAAGTTGACCCTAGCAATATATTATCCTTGTGAGTATTGACGGTCATAGACAACACACCAACTTCCACCAGATATTCAGAATAAAGACAAGTCTGCCTCTTTTCGGATGCACTGCATGCCATTTTATTTATTTACCACAACAACAAAGCTATGATAATATCTTAAAACCATGAATATTTACATATTTATTGTATCCATTACACTACCAGATGAATAAAGTTTTTGATCTCTATTTTCGTTTTCTGTTTTCTTTACTTCCCATGTTTGTAAACATCAGAGCATTTAAGTGTGTGTAAAACAAATCACAGGTTCGGTGGTTTGAAGTGAGAGAATAAGCAGGGTGCGAATCCGACTGTCAGTGTCACTATTGCATATCTTTGTTGGAACCATTTTCAACAGTTGATCCAGTTCCATCTAACTGGTGTTGTACCCAACGCTTTAAAGCCTACAAATAGAAATTAAAAAAAGCACAATAAGTGCATTCAACATGTATAGGCTTTTGAACGAGAAAGTCCAAATAGATTGAATTAGAAGTAAGGTATTAATTTCAGAAAAAATAATATTGGTATACCCTAAAAAGAACAGAATCCTATTCAAAGGGTATGATTTGGGTAAACCATTCTCCTTTCATTTCATATTGCGTTGTTTTTATTATCAACTTGATACTCCTTTGTCCAAGTGCTGTAGCATATATATCGAACATAACCGTATTATCTGTTATTGTAAGAACAGAATCAATCAATCTACCAATGGTAATTACAAGCATTATGGGACAATCAAAGCAATATATTATTGTTGTTTTCCTTTGGGTTCATTTATGTTATACTCCCCAATTGCTTTTTACTTTATCACATCCAAAAGCAAATTCTTACCTATAAATACTGATGATGTCAGCGATAATATGACACATACTAGAAAAATTCCGGACCAAAACATTTCGCCCACAATGTTTCACTTCGGTTTTTCTGGTGCATGATTTTCTGTCTAAGACAAATACAATTCTGATACAGACAGTTGCACCATTCAAAACTCCACCAGGAGAAACTAACGGAATGACGAGTATCAAATACCTGAATAGCCTCATAAAGTGGAGTGCATCTAGTTTTGACGAAGTTTTCAGGGAGAGGAGTGGATAGACCAATAGAACGACTCTCAGTCAGAGTCAGATGTCCGTCAAAATTCACAAAACACAGTCTTACAGTCAATTCATCAACTGGTCGAAGGTAGCTCGGTCCCCCAGCCATAACCTGAGAGAGGACAAAAATTAGTTTATGAATTCCAGTTATGCGTCAATTAAAGATTGTATATTAGTTTTGGCTTTATACACATTGTGTACCATTCTGTATGCTCTGGCAGTAAATCCTGTCTTAATGTGTGTGGTCTGTTGAGTACAAAATGAGTTATCTCCACTTACTGCCACTGACGATTCCTCCAGCATGGCACTGCACATCTCCTCACAGGTTGTGATTCCTCTTCTTTTTAATGATTCCCGGACAATTCCAAAGTCAGGAAAGATGTAATAACCGGCAGTTGGGAGAATTGACTTTACACCCACTGACGCCAACTGACTGGGGACAGAAAGGCGACAATTTTAAGTAATAAAGACTATGGTCAAGTTGTCCAAAGATCAGTGTTGCATGATGCGTCATATTACCAGAGAACTTGTAATATTTTAATATAACAGTTTGTTTTTCTGCCGATATTTGGATAATTATATATATATATATATATTTCACTTAATTTAGTAGTTCCAAATGAGTTGTTGATAAGGTATGTCTATCAAAGAAGACATTGTCAAGAGCGAAACCTTTGTAATGGTAATCTTCAAATTGAGAAAACATGTGCTGTCCCTATGGCCAAATATAAACCACAGACCATATAAAGTTATATTTATATGGCAAAATCGGCTAGATTCAATACCATTCTAGTTAGCAGAATATTTGACAACTATATCTATGAAATGCATAACAGTAATTGTGTATGCTTAAACATCCTTTGGTGTATGTTTTTTGTATATGTTTGGGAATACTTAACCTACCTATGACAAAAATTTGCGACCGCTGAAAGAATTCGAGATGTGTGTTGTATATAATCATCACAAGATACCTTGTCCCCAAACATCTAAAGTAAAAAAGATAGAGGATAAGTCAGTTGGCCCTTAAGTTAGTACAGGACGATCACAATTAGCCTTTCTCGCCAGGTATGCCACCTGTGGGCAGACATTTACCGAACTCGATTAGATGTTCTACATATTGCCGCATGGCATATTTCTACGAAAATTTGTAAGGGTATAATAAGCATATTCGTTAGTTAAGGAAGTTAACGAATGGAAAATAGAACAATCATGTGCCGGTAATTTAAGACAATATTAACCTAGTGCAACTGCTCGTCACATGGAATCCTAGACTAAGATTGATAAGAATCTAACTATAGGTCTCTACTCGATATCTCAATATCTAGTTCAACGGGTAAGTCATTTGTCCTTAATAACTGCAAACAATATATGACAATTCGACCAATGACCTCTCAGATGGGTGCTGAAACTTAGACCAAAAGTTATTATTTTAGTAACAAAGGCCTAATATACCTGAATAGCTGCATGTTGCATAGGCGCTGGGGCACATGAATAACTGTGACTTGCTGCGCTATTCACTGCCGTTTTCAGGATAGCCAATTCATCTGGAAACAAGTGGTAACCAAGCTGCAAAACGAAGAAATAAAATGAACACTTACAAATAAAATTGTTTATAACCTAGGTTTTTGTTAATTTTTCACGAACTATAACAAAAGCAGCTGCCTATCTAATCCTTGAAGTTTTATAAAGCCCCACAATGATCAAGAATTGAAGTTTGAAAATCGGGGCAAAAAGATACCGTATCGTAGTTTTATTTTAAACTACTACAGAAAGGACTTAGCATGGAGACAACGTATAATTTAGAACTCACCCTCCAGCCCCCAGCACTCGCCCATTTAGACAAACCACTGGATAGTATAGTTCCCTCTGGGTAGTACTGTTGGAAAGAAAATATTATAAGTAGATCACGTGCAAAAAAGCTTCCTGAACAAAAGAAATGCTGTAACTTAATGGTTATCTCCCTTAATGATGCGTATAATACCTACGTTTATTTGTCGATTAGGGTTTAACGTCGTACTCAAGGGTATTTCACTTATATGACGACGGATTGTCCAATTCACACTGCACCTTGCATTATTACTGTGGAAAACTGGGAGGAAACCTCGTAAAAAAAACACCCCGCAATTGTCGGAGCCACAACGTGTGACTCGCTGATATACCTGGTTGTCGACAGGCGGACTTGATATCCGGCGAACGGTTCATCGAAGCACGATTAGTAAGCGCACACACTACCACTAAGCCAAGGTCGTTTAATATGAGCAGGAGCAGAAAAAATGGACGAAGATGGAAAGAATAATGCTCATGGGTACAAAAACAGACATGGACGTAATAATACACACATGAACGCAGTAACACACAATGATGAAGTATAACAGCAGAACAACGTCCTCGAACTCCTATTAGGTGGACAATAAGTATATAGGGAATGTTTTTAAAAAATTAAAAAGTATTGAAATCACTATCTAAAAGCAAAAAGCAACCAAACAATGATAGCTTTATCAGTATCTTTATGATGGGCCGTTTTATCTGATTTTTGATTGAACAATTTAAACAGGCCACAGCGCATAACGTCATTGGAACAGATTTGGTAAAGGATTTTGTTTGCCTTAATTTTAGAACACCATACTACAGATCCCATTTTGATCTGATTGAATCGTATTGTTGGCATCTTCCCGAACTAAGGTTGGTGGTAAGGTGGAAGACCTTTCATGTACATTTTGATAATCGCAAATTGCAATTACAACAAAAATCTGATTTGATCTGATTTAAATATATTGTTGCGAAGCCACTTTCCTTCAATAGTCGATTCCTTACCTTTACCAGAGACACGTGTTTCCCGTCGTATCTTAATCTTCCATATATCTCATCGGAAAGAACTATAACGTTGTGACGGCGAAGTACTTCACTAAAATGTAAAGAAAAGGTCATATGTAACAACAGTGATGTTTTATTCCCGCGCACATCCCCCTCGCCCTCCCTGCAATCCTCTAGGGAATATACCCCCCCCCCCCCCCCCGTCTCCCCGCGGATATATTAGATATCCACACCTTAGGCCTATTGCCTAGGGCATATTGGGTTTACGTTAGGATTGGGAGGGGAGGGGGGGATGTCCTAAGGCAGAGATCAGGTTTATGTACATGTGACTGCATGGATGGGGTCAACGTTCTCACACCAACAACATTTCTATTTAATTACAATTTTAAAGGTAGGTTAAATCAAAATGGTTCATATTACGCTATACCTCTCAAAGGTAAATGTACGAGATTTATCATTATTCAAAAGAATAACCATTAGGGTCGGCACCTATGTCCAATTTATGTGTGTTTTTGTTTTCAAATTACCAACCTTTTTCGTAAAATAAATACCTTAGCGCTTTCAATTCTTGGTCCCTATACGAAATTCCAGCTAAACAGGTGCAATGAAATGAGAACAAGCAAAGTACATACTAATCCCCTCACTCAGAGCAGATTATTTAAACACAATTTTAATCCCTTTAAAATCTAATTTGAATCTTTTTTCTTCGCAAGTTTTATAATTTGTAGCCGATTTAAATAAAAAATAACACAAAGCTGTAAAGGTTTTCTTTCTGTGGAAATCAATCGATTATAGAATATATTTAACTCACGAAATGCAATAATCTTTTGAAGAACTATAATAATGAAGCCTGATGCAAAAAAAACTCACTTGGATTATCCGGGTTACAAAATATCAACAACTTTCGAACCGAACTGGAACCCTTCGCTAACGTCTGGAAATAAAGCGGAAAACTCCAGAAATGTTTTTTTTAAACGCAGTTAATATTAATTCAACTGGAACTGTAGAATTCCAAATGGTCAGATATCGGACATTCGAGAATAAAAACGACACGGTAGTGAAAAAATATTCAAATAATTCAGGCGACGACAGTCAATATTTAATAAGGTGGAAACTTTGGTATCGTTATCTCACCTCATGGTGAAGGCCTCTCAAAACTTATATCTGATTTTTATATAGATGCACTGAAAACAATGACTTGTATTTTACCTACCTGTAATATTTATTTTCTGATGGTTTTCAATTGTTTTTATTGCAAAGGGAGATAACTTAAACTTGTCAACTCGTGCGAGAGAATCAAATAAGGCTTTTTTTAAATGTCAGGATAGTAAGAAGAATTGAAAGAAAGGAGAAAAAAAAAAAAGATAGCAAGAGATTGCTTAACAATATACCCCCACGCCCCGCAGTCCACACAACACGCACATTACTACATGCAATGAAATGCAAAAATTAACCTAATGAATTGTTATTTATGCTGCACATCTGTACATGGATAAGAATACAGTATGCATGTTCCAAATGCTTTAGTTAAATAGTAAGACACAGCCAAGACAGAGCTGGAACTAAAAAACAATAAGTTTGACAAAGCAAATTCCAATAATTTACCCAGAAATTTGCATAATTTTGTGACTCTTTTCTACGTAGGACATCTGCATAATTTTCGTAATTTTTTATCACGTTACAAATCTGCGTATACAGAAGAATGGAATATGGAAGTTTAACAAATCTAAGTGAAAAAGGAGCCGTCTGATAGAGCCTGGACAGGGCCAATTTGCATAATTATTGGGGAAATTTGCATAATTCCGTGACTTTTTTTCTACGTTGCATATCTGCCTATATAGAAGAATGCAGTTTGCAAGTTTCAAAAGCCTAAGTAAAATAATAACCAAGATACAGCCGGGACAAGCTTACAGGACAAATGTAGCCAATTTGTATCATTTATGGGGAAATTCGCCAAATTCGATGATTTTATTTCCATGTTACACATCTGCATACATAGAAGAATGCAGTATGCAAGTTTCAAAAGCCTAAGTGAAATAGT
>JAVFBW010116609.1:0-15484 GCA_034783835.1 Mopalia ciliata | reverse complement strand
CATATTAAAGCAAATACCACCACCGGGCGCAGCGATAATAAGGTAGTATCGAGAATCTCGCGATATTTAGGTTTATGGATGCTATATGAATTATCAATCAAATTATCTCCCTTGATGCCCAAAGTTTTGGACGTTGACAAACACATACCCGAACGCTCTTGCCACTCCTCAGACAGAATCCCATTGGGAAGTTGTAATAGACATCTCTCTTCCCGTCAATATTTCTAACGATTCTCCATCCCTCCATGGTCTCGTCCTAGAAAGGAAAATCATTTTTTGAAATATATGGTTGGCAGACAACAGTCTCGGCTATGACGTTTGCCATAACATAACTTGCTCAAGCTAGAGAAAAATTCCGTTATAGACTGAGCCACGGGTACCAGCGGGAGTCAGACTGAGCCAGGGGTATCAACCTGATACAGCAGGGTCAGACGGTATGGTTGGCAGACAAATTATGTTCAACAATCTCTGCTATGCCGTTTGCCATTACATAACTATCTCAATCACTGCTATGGCGTCTGTCATAACCTTACTATCTCAATCTCTGCTATGACGTTTGCCATAACTTAACTATCTCAATCTCTGCTATGACATTTGGCATAACTTAATATCTCAATCTCTGCTATGACGTTTGCCATTACTTAACTATCTCAATCTCTGCTATGACATTTGCCATAACTTAACTATCTCAATCTCTGCTATGGCGTTTGTCATAACAGTTCTATCTCTGTCTCGACTATGACGTTTGTCATAATATAACTATCTCAGCCTCGACTATGACGTTTGCCATAACATAACTATCTCAAGCTAGAGAAAATTCAGTTAGAGTGTGGTTTGATTTTACTAAGCCACTTGTATTTCACTTCATATCAATACTATACCCACTACCATGAACTTTGTATGTGTCATATACCTAATGATGGATTAAGTTACTATCCGAAAGCATGTTATATTAAAATGCAACATGTATAAAGTGAGCTTTATCTGGTTATTTTTGCTTAGTATATCTCAGGCTACTCTTTGATATTTATTTTGCTAATTAACAACTGTTTAGTAAAGTGCTGGTCAGCCTGTGCCAGGTCAGAGTTAAAGCAGTGTCACTCTATTTGAATCCAACACCCACCCCAACACCCATCCACCCAGATTGGAGGGTTGAAGTGAGCTTCCCGTTGCCCTGGTGCTCTCGGAGCTAAGGGACAACATGAAGCCGATCTGTTTGTGGTGTCTTTGCACTGCACCTGTGATAGTCCTGTGTTTATCCTGTCTTGCCTGTGTTGTTCCTAGTGGTGTGGAGGAAGGCTTTCCTTTCCCGTAGGATTGGCACACCGTCTTATCGGTTAAATGACCTCACGTATGGTACTCACAGAAACAATACTCCCCCATAACCTCAAGTTAAATAGATTGTGGTATTATTTTTATACGTTTATTTTCACTTAATTGTGTTCCCAGATGTTTTCAAATTGAATCGTTGTGGATGACATCACACCATTCTGGAGGCTGGATGAATGATTTCAATTTAATATTGGCAATGTGAACAGACCTTTGCTTAAACTCTGAGGACATAAATTTAGTGGCGATCAGTTAAAATACTTATATTACTTGTTTTCGCTTCATTTTGTCCGTTTTATTGAGAATACATGTATTACCTATTACCAGCAAATTATTATGTAATAGTATTTTGTTGAAAAAACATTTTTTGTATCAGAAATTCTATTGCTCAATCTGTTCCATGTTCAATTCGTCCCATCATAACTCTCATGGGAAAGGGAACAATTAAAATGAGTAAGAAATCCTACCCGTTTGGTTGATCCTGTTGAATTGTTCTCGAGCAGGATGTATTTACCCTCTGGGTTTGCCTCTGCGATGGACACGGCTCCTTTCGACGTTCTCTGGTAGGTAGTCTTAGCGGAGACCTCTCCTCTCATCATCTTCATGGACATCTGGGAGTCTACCAAAATAAGAGCCATGCCATCTTTAAGTCTTTTGCAAGCTGATAGATCAACCACAAAGAAGTATTGTTGTCGTTTTAAACGGATTCATTAAATGTGTTTAGCACCACTTGGTTAGAGGATAATTTTCTTCTCTGTAAAAGTCTGTTTATCGAAGTAAGAAATAATTGCTGCAGAAGTAAAAATAATTCATTCGTCTTTACATTGACATTTGTATTTGTTATTCGCCAAGCATATAAACAGATTCTGAAAATAGCTTAAAATTTACTTTTTTTTTAAATGATCCAAAATAAGAGAAATCCAAAGAAAGACCGACATTATTCCCTATACAATTTCCATGTTGTTTTGTTGAAAGGACAAATTTAATAACAAATATTAACAATAGAGACCTAGTATAAAGTTCCATCAGTGTTAAAATTTGCTGAATTATAAAGAACAAATTAGACGTGCATGGTTTTATCAGCATTTATGTTTACGGAAGCAGACAAGAATACGAATGAACATGCATATACAACAACAACACAGTGTATCACAACAATGTGGCGGAAACACGAGTGAATGAAACTAGTGGTTCCTGGTTAACAACAATGTTCAAGGATTGCGGCTTTTATGGTCCATAACTTATTTATGTCCAAATGATATCAATGGAGAATTATTTTTGACTACAGACACTCAACATGGTGTAAGTTGTGCATGTACGAGACACAGCACTGACGTAATATCGCTGGTGTTGCTGTGAATGCACAAGACACATCACTGACGTAATATCACTGGTGTTGCTTTGAATGCACGAGACACAGAACGGACGTTATATCGCTGCTGTTGCTGTTAATGCACGAGACACAGCACTGAAGTAATATAGCTGGTGTTGCTGTGAATACACGAGACACAGCACTGAAGTAATATCGCCGGTGTTAGGGCCTACTGTGAATGCACGAGGCACAGCACTGACGTAATATCACTGGTGTTCACTTCTGCTGTAAATGCATTTAATTGGGCGAATGGTGAGAACAAAATTAATGTTGTTCTTTGTTCGGTGGGTGATTTGCATCCTAGGCCACACATGGTATTTCATTCTCAAATCCATTTGATAAAAATCATAGCCGTTTTATGTAAAGACCGTTTGTGTAAGGGTATTCAGGAAATGCAAATGGTGCGCCTGTTGTCCGGCTGTATCAGAATATATATGCTGACGTAGCTATAGATCAGTGTATTTTACAAATTTACCCTTCTTTAATCAGCTTGATTTGCCGGGAATTGTAGCGAAGTCTTTAGCTCCGCCACGTGACTTGATGGAAGCGACTCGATGCTGCGTGTTTGCTCCAAAGTTGCACTATGTGAAGAAAAACTTAACGATACTTGATGGTTAGAAGACAACAGTTGTCAACGTGATTATAAGCACAAGCGACTCACTGTCTCGTATTGTGGCATATGTAGATTTGGCAAAAATCCTATACTAATCAATAGGTGCCGATTGGACGGTCAACACTGACAAAGTACAAAGCTGCTTCTGAAGTCTTGTTAGTGCCTTTCGCTTATTCACAATGTATGTTTCCGACAATTGACACCATGGGCATTCATGAACATCAGAGGCATTATTCTACATCAAAAAGACAATTCTGGAGGCAAGGTTTTCATTGGATAGTCACTAAATGGTACCGACTACCCGCGAAGTTCTTTAATGGTGAAACTACCACGGCGATCCTTACAGTGCCCGGGTTTTATACTAATTTAAGTCGAAAGCTTAGTTTATAATTTACCGGCTCATCACACTAACTAATCTAAGGCATCAACATTTGTTTTCTGGCGTAATGTAGTCATCGATGTAATGTGATTGAAATATTCGCTCATTAATCAACTGTAATCCGTTAAGGCCTTGGCCTATTAGAAAGCATTAAAATATAATATACATATAATTTGTGTCCGGTAACGGACAGTTGAAATGATGGTTAAATAAAGGGTTAGGAATAGATAAGGTCAATCAGATGCCGGTTAAAAGAAAACTAGCACATTTCAATCGATGGCAATCAGTACTGTGTTAATATGGGATGCAGTGTGCTTCTGTTTTTGTTAGACATTTTGTTTGACAACAACGACAACAGCACCTGTCTTTGGTTGGTCACCATTTTTGCTGCCTCGTTTTGGATCTTTTGGCTTAGTCTCATTTGATTGGCTAGCAGCACGTTTGATAGGAGTGGCCTCAATCTCTTCTGGAGTAGCATTAATGCCTATTAAGCAGTATAGATTCAGCTTACCAAATAAATAGTGAGCCACAAGGATGGTGGTTAAAGACACGTTGCACCACTCTTTAGGTAAAGATTAGGCCTGGTGTTCTCTCATTATCCACAAGTTGTATATCGTGAGGTAGGTAAAACCATTGGAGTTTATAGTATAGGGAATGGTTCGTAAGCAGTTGAATTAAAGGATAGATTGAATAAACAGATATGTGTTGAAGATTTCCACTTTTCTGGTTACGCTAAAAAAGCATTTTTATTAAATGTTTTCAAATACTTTTGTTAATGCCGCTGAAATGGTCAGGGACTATATTTGACGATGGCCATAATCAATTATATTGTGTCATTGGGGTTGTTATTTTACTGGTCAATAACCGATAACAGAAATGTTAGATAGGATATTTAGAATAAGACCCCCTTTGTGGCCATTCCCGTCAAAGGTCCCTGACTTTATTAGCGGGTGTAACAAACAGATCTGTACATATTATTAGCCGCTGATTCATCAGCCTAAGTCATGTATACAAGCAGAGCAGTTTAATTTAACTACATCAAGATACATTTGCTATTACATTTTTTTTTTCATCTAAACAGTTTCCAGCTACCGAAGGTGATATTCGATCAGACAATGTCTATCATCAACCTATCTCTAATGTTTTCGTCTTCACTTTCTCATATAACCCACAAAAACTTTCTGGGAAATCCATATTATGATGATTCCAAAAAGGTTCGAATGATCTTTTGTGGTTTTTGAAATAATAATGTTTACCTAATCTTATATTCAATAAAGAATATTAATTGACAAGACGGAACCTATAACTGTATTCCGTTTTAATACACTATTCGGGGTTTATTAGCTTTAAATGCGTTATGTTGCCGATTCAATGACAAATTATTCTCAGTTGTTTCAAATGATTTCCCATCACCATTCACTTTCCCCTTCACCGTGAGACTACTCTTACCATCACCATAGTTTTTACGATCCTAGCTGTCCCAGAAACCCATTAGTCTTTACGGACCTAGCTGTCCCAGAAACCCATTAGCTTTGTTATGGTTTATAAATACAACCTTGGCTGCTCTCATTTTCTCAATTCTCTCAATGAGCGCTTAAGATAATATTGGTAAAATTGTTAACAGGGGTTAGTATTAATATTTGATATTGTACGCACCGCCCATCTCGGCACCATAGCCCGAGCTGCTGCTGATGACTTCTGAGAGAGATTGTCCTCCAGAGCTACGAGTGGTGATCATCGATTCCACAACGTTCTTCAAACCAACACTGCCCAAACAATACAACAACTACACTTGACAACATATACAAGATATAAAACAAATTAAAAAATAATAGCCTGGTCCACAACAACAACAACATCATCGAACAACAACAACAATCTTAATATGATAGTATCCATGACATAACACATTCCTAGAAAAAGCCAGATAAAAGTAAATAATAATGATAATAATAAAATGCAGTACAACAAAATACATTTTGTTTGTAACAGATCAAAAATGATACTATACACTTAATCAGCATGATAGTTAAGCCCATTGATATGTAAAACAACAGAGACAAGCAATGACATTACGTTGTTATGCCTATACCATAATCATAAAGAAACTTAGCTAATAAAACGTAATGATCAGACGAACATCAAAACGAAATAGCAATAATATGTAGTTTTTCGTTCTCTCTATTTTTTGCTCGTTTTTTTTTAAATTTGATTGCTTGTTACTTTTGTGTTGTTGTTGTTGTTGTGTGTTTTTCTTAATTGAATTGGTGTACATCATTCTGTACAATATACATGCCAACATGAGATATGAAGCAAATTTAATTTTGTATTACTTGAACAAAGACAATTTTTATTGCAGTGGCGTAATAGCAAATACTCAACAATGAATTTAAAACCAAAATTCAATAGCTAACAGTTTCATAAAGTCTTAATTAAACATAAGACTTTACTGTTATAACTTGGTTGTATTCAGGAATTACTTCTAAGCCTACCACGTGATTATAACAAAAAGTGTGCTATAAAGAGTAGATTTTATGTAAAAAGAATATGTGTGTTATCCGCTTAAACTAACTGACTTTAACCGATGTTTAATTAACATAGTTTGTATTTGATTTTGTTTCCAAAATATATTTAATTTATTTCGATTTAAATGAAGAAAAAAAACGGCGTTTTGATGTTACGAAATTGAGGTTCCTGTTCATGAAAACTCAAACTACCCCTGATATGTACAATGTCAACACACTTTATATGTTTTATAAACGTTGAGAAATCAAATTTGCAGGTTTCCACTAATGGTATATAGTTACACAATGTTCACACAGGTAAGTAATACTATATCAATACTGTCTGGTCAGATAAGATCAGTTAAATTAGCTGAAACAAAAAAATGATATTGAACAGGGTGTACAGCAAGAAAGTTTAAAACATACAATAAATATTTGACTGGAATTAACATAAAACAATGATAAAAAATTTATCAATCATAATTTTCGTGCAAATTGAGTCAAAATGATCAAATAAAGCGAAAATAACACATGGAATTAACTAGATGCCATGCAACCAAAGAGGATTACAACACATCTATTGGTGACACGATGAAACTTGGGGGGTGGTGGAAGAGCAGTCAGGCTATGGTCCAGTCCTCGTCAGTTACCTACCGTCATCGCCGCCAGCTTCTCCACTTTCTCCGGCGACTTCGCCCCCACCTGACGTGGCGGACATAGACATCCCGCCCGCTGACGAAGACGACATGGAGGCAGAGCTACTGACCATTCGGGATTCGGAGGCTGACCCAGAGGTAAATCCTCCTCCTCCTCCAGCGCTCATACTACCCCCTCCCCCTGCGCTCATATTACTTCCTCCGCCTGCACTCGAACTACTGCTGGATCCACCTCCTGAACTTCCGGCCCCTTCACGAGTGATTGTCACCCCCGAAGGACTTCGATGAACCTCAATCCTAGCAAAACGGTACTCTTATCATATGGCAAAAAGTAAAGTAATTTCAAAAACACTCAGCAAGTGTACATTGATAGCCTAACAATGTGGTATCAAATAAAAGGTTCTTCAGCAACGGACGTGCTCTGTATAAAAGCAGTATTAGGTTAAAAACTATATAAGCATATGA
This sequence comes from Mopalia ciliata, assembly GCA_034783835.1. Taxonomy (NCBI): domain Eukaryota; kingdom Metazoa; phylum Mollusca; class Polyplacophora; order Chitonida; family Mopaliidae; genus Mopalia; species Mopalia ciliata. Next base: position 8,166 of record JAVFBW010116609.1, on the reverse strand, counting down.
TCAAAAGTGTAAAATCTACGGAATGGCTGCAATAACCTTCTGAAGATGATCCTAACAAGATGTATTCGTCTGTGAGATGGTCTGAGTAGAAGAAGATCTAGTCAACCGAATCACCAACTTAGATGGTCTTACATGAAGGACATCCCCATCGACTTTTGATGAAGAAAAACACCGGTTTAACCTAATATGAAAATTATAAAACTACAAATAGACCGAAATTCACTTGGTGCTTATTCCACCGAAATAATCCACACTGGAAATATTTGAATTTAGAGAAAATATGTCAGGTGCGGTTTTTATTTGCAATTGTTTTTGTCCCTGGTGAACTGCTCTTTAATCCAAGGATTATTTGGTCTGTATTACCCAAATATTCTATCTGTTTCTCTTATTTTATGAAAAAAATCCATTTTACATTTTGAACTAATTAATTCATAACATTTTTTGTTGTTCTTTAACGTTGTGTAATGATAAAACAGCAGAAATAATTCTTTATCGTCTACAAACAAGTACATATGAGCATGTCTTGCTACCATGCTGCCGAAACCTTTCTAGAGGCCTGGGGAATGCAATTCTACATGTATTGACAGGAAACTGGAGCCACACAAAACACGGGTGATCCACCCAGTATAGTTGTATCTATTTAGCTTGCTTTAGAGTGTCATTTCGTCGAAACAAACCACTGAATAAAACGGATAGCATTTTTAAGCTGTGTATACATTGGGATTTATCAGAAACGAGATCATGTAGATTCCTGATCATGTCCGCCTTTCCCACCCACCCGTACAATGCTAACTTAGCCGTTGTATGTACTAGTTCATCTCACGAATAAACGAAGATGTGTTGGCCAGTGTACTATCCACAGCCAATAACTGACGCCCTGTTCAAATAAAGTGATCAAAATTATAGACTGGTGCACTACTAGCCTTACACTCACCGGCTTTCCTCTCCTTCCAGCAACTTTCTGTATGCTGCGATTTCAAGTTCAAGAGACAGTTTGGCGTCCATCAAGGTCTGCAACTCTTGCAAGATCTTTTCCAATTCCAGTCTGAGCTGAGTTATCTCTTCCCTTAGATGGCCTTCTCGTCTGGCAGCGTCCTGATCTTTCTCATCAAGCTCGTGCTGTAGCTCACGTAGAGTTCTTTCCAGGTGTGCATTCTTTAAAGTACAGGATCGATACCCGAAATTAGTGTATGGTGTAAAGCATTCTTAATGACGCAATGCCAATATGATAGTATGAACATACCAGTTTCAGTTTCAAAATTGATATAAGAATCAGATAATTTCAATAAAATTTACGAACATACCGGTTAAGACCATATGACGTATTATAGTAGAAAAGACATTATGAGATAGACATACATAGTTTATATCTTTGTTAATTTAATACTATGTTTGTTATCAAGTATGTTCATCTTAAATGTACGCCTGACGTCTTAAGTGTCACTTAAAGAGAATACAAGAAAAATAAAACCAAAATGCAATATTGAGTCGAAGAATGATACAAATAGAAAATTTGAAGATTAAGACCTATCCGGAATCGAACCACAATTCTCGGAGTGAGGCACCAAATTGCCAGCAGTACAGAACACTCAGCCGGCCACCTGGATCCCTCGACCAACCGTATGTTTTTCAAATATGTAAAGAGTTGATTCTCCGAGACAGACCTACCCTTGCTTCCACATCAGCCAGCTTAGCCTTGAGATCTGTGACCTGTGTACGCCATTTCCTGCTCTCTTCTTTTGTATGCTGGGCCTCCATGTTCTGCTTTGTGATACCTGTTCGGATTTCTTGCACCTAGACGATGATATATCATACAGGATATAACAAGCATCTAACTTATTTAAATAATGTATTAACCGGAAAATGTTGAAAGTCTTCTCCTACATTTACTTAGAGATAGACTTTTGTATATTTTAAGCACTAAGTTTACTTTTATGAAACTTCAAGGAAAATTATTATCGTAAACGACGTCATCCCATGTTCAATCTCCTAATGGTGGAGTCCTTTACGATAAACAAAATATGCTCATATGAAGTTACCTGACAGTGTGCCATGGTCCGAAAATACAAGTTAAACAGTCTTGACGTTAGATCATCAGGATTTAATCCCAATAACAGTTAATTATTCGTCAAGATTCAATGTCCCTAGAAGTTAATTAATCCGCAGGATTAAATGTCACTTGAAGTTAATTAATCGGCAGGATTCAATGTCACTTGAAGTTAATTAATCGGCGGGATTCAATGTCACTTGAAGTTAATTAATCGGCAGGATTCAATGTCACTAGAAGTTAATTACTCGGCAGAATTTAATATCACTAGAATTTAAATAATCGGCAGGATTCAATGTCACTAGAAATTAATTAATCGACAGGAGTCAATGTGACTAGAAGTTAATTAATCGGCAGGAGTCAATGTGACTAGAAGTTAATTAATCGACAGGAGTCAATGTCACTAGAAGTTAATTAATCGGCAGGAGTCAATGTCACTAGAAGTTAAATAATCGGCAGAGTTCAATATCACTAGAAGTTAATTAATCAGCAGGATTCATTGGCACTGGAAGTTAATTGATCGGCAAGATTCAATGTCACTAGAGGTAAATTAATCGACAGGATTCAATGTCACTAGAAGTTAATTAATCGGCAGGATTCAATCTCAATAGAAGATAATTATTCTACAGGATTCAATCCCAAAAGAAGCAAATTAATAGGCAGAATTCTATCCCAATATCTGTTAATTAATCATCAGTTTTTTTGCATGAAAATAGGGGTGTTGGCATACCAGCCCACACATAGTCCTGGCAAATTGAACCCGAAACCCTACAGGTTAGCCCACAGGTTAGCGGGGGCTTGGTCACAGGTCACACAAACAAGTGATCGGCAACATTAGAGTAATTCCTTAGTTTGAGTTCATAATTACCTAATAATGACAACTGCAAGTTACTTGATACGAATCGCTTACCTTAAGGTTGTAGTAACCCTCCATGTCTCCTCGTATCTGGTCACATTTGGCGTCATATTCAGCCTGGATCTCGCGGATGGCAGACGACAGTTCGTTCTTCCAGAATTCGCGGTTTTCTTCGGTTGTGTCACGGTAGGCCAGATTGGCGAGTTCCTTCATTTCCTTTAGAAATAAAGGCGAATGAAATGTATAATTCATATCCAAATTTAACAAACATGTACAAAAAAAGGCATATTGATATTAAATATGGGATTGATTTGGTAGACAGTAGGTATACAGATGTCCGAAAAGCTTTATAAACGTAGCTTTGGAAGACAATTTTTAAAAATACAATTTCCAAAACAAAAAAAAGAACTTAATGCATTTATTTTCGTGTGAAACAAACATTTTATGTCAGAAAAGGGTTGCAGCTACATTTTTGTTCCAAACACTTAAAAACAAAGCTGAATAAATGCATTTTTGTGACAAACCTATTAACCATTGAAAATTCATTTTATCCAAAATTATTGCTATATGTTCTTTCTTTGAAAGCTTTAAAAATGCCTTTTGGGCAGAATAGGTAAAATGTGATGTCCATATTTTGAAAAATACTATTGTTAACAAAATTTTGAAATCCCATTGTTCATTGAAACCGAAGAATAACAAAAAAATAGCTTAACACCAGTCTCTAAACGACACAAAATTACTTCGCTTAACATTGTTTTCGTTTCCTGGGCTTTGTAGCATGTTAATTCGAAAATCGACTCGAACAGCTCAAGCAGATGTTTGCGTTTTTTTCGAAAGACAAATAGGTTTTGTTTTTACTTCAATAGCCCTTGGATATATGTTTTGGCGTCGACTGAATAAATGCACAAGTAGGAAAAGACACGGAACTAGAGGCGTCAAGCTGAGGGACGCGGAAAGATTGATGACAATTTATAAACTCTTCAGCAAGAGGTTTGTAGGCAATGACGGCAAAACAAACAATACACCACCAGAACATGCGTTGAATAACAATGTCAGCGACAATTAGAGACATGGTCTCTATCGATTAATGTGAAACGCTCAGAGACAATTCAGTAATGTTTACTTATTCTTTCGCCAAATTTAATCACACAGATGTGTGCCTTCATCAACTTTCAATCATCTCATTGACCGAGTGTCTTATCAGCATAGACGAGGCGCATAGCATTTGCTTTATTCTTTTGTTCAGCGATTACAATAGCGGTTTTGTTTTCTTTCCTACGCCAACGCCCCCTCCTTGTTAATCCTGACACTATATTTTTTCAATGTTTGTCCCAGAAATCATCATCTTGTCGCAGTGATGTAATCAGTGCAAGTCAATACAACTTAGCTCCTCAAAAGAAGATCCACCATCTCGACTTATGCAAATAGATTTGTTTCAAATTAAGAAAATATTTAAAACTGTTTTTACAAAATAAATTTCAAATACTTGTCCCGATTTTTATATCAAATACTAGTACATATCAGAACACCAAAGGCTAGTCTAATTTAACAAACAATCCTTTTCTAGATATTAACGTTTCAAAATCTGTTCAAAAAGAGAATTCGTTTAAACGTTGGTCTTAAAGAATTCTATCACATATTAGTATATAAGTATATGGCTTACAATTACGTCTGTTTTGAAATTGCCAAATAAATCTATTTATATTACCCTCTTATAAGAAACTTTTCTTCGAAAACCTATTTCTTTGTCAATTTCACTGACACTTTACATAAATGAAACCCAAACTGATACAGTATCAAAAATTTGATAATTGATTAGGAATTCTCAATGTTAAATTGAGAAATAACATGGCGGGAAAGTTCACTGTACATCAGTTATCAAGACAGTTCCCCGATTCGCTCTTATGCGATTACTAAAGCTAGACATCAACCAAGACACCATTACAAATATGTTAGATAACAGGCTCTGTATTCAGGCTCATTTTAGTATTATCTTCTTCTTGGACATTTCTTACCTCCTCGTGTAGACTCTTCATGAATTCCATCTCCTCAGTCAGGGTCTGCAGTCGGTTCTCACAGTCAAGATGAGCCAGGGTCTCAGCGGCAAGTTCCTAAAACGTGAAATATTGCACTTGGTCAAAAGCTTCTTAAGCAAATTATCAAATCAGTATTGTACACGTGCCTGGACCCAACATTTATTACAGCACACAGACTTCCATTTCCTGCTTTCGCACCACCACACATTCATGTACGATTTGACGGAATGGAACCATCGACCTTCAGAGATGAACGGAATGCTCGTACCAGAAGCAGATACTCGCTAGAACCTTAATGTCAAAAGCTGCCACTGAATCAATATGTGATACAGCCACGGGAAGGTGTCACGGAATCGATATGTGTAGCAGCCATGGCTTACAGTCACGGAATCGATGTGCAATACAGCGACGGTCGGCTGTCACGAAATCGTTGTGTGATACAGCCACGGCAAGCCGTCACGAAATCGATGTGTGATACAGCCAAGGCTAGCTGTTACACTCCATCACCGTTGTCTTGTTAAAATGGTTTGAGACATCTGGGGCTGGTAGTTGAAACACAGGAAAACGTTTGAACATCTGGTGCTGGTCATTGATACAGAGGAAAACGTTTGAGACATCTGGGGGTCGTCGTTGATACACTGGAAAACGTTTGAGACATCGGTTTCAGGTAGTTGATACACTGGAAAACGTTTAAGACATCTGGTGCTGGTCGTTGATACACAGGAAAACGTTTGAGACATAGGGTTCTGGTAGTTGATAGACAGAAAAACGCGTGAGACATCTGGTACTGGTAGTTGATACACAGTAAAACGTTTTGGACATCTGGCGCTGGTGGTGGATACACAGGAAAACGTTTGAGACATCTGGTGCTGGTAGTTAATACACAGGAAAACGTTTGAGACATCTGGTACTGGTCGTTGATACAGGGTAAAACGTTTGAGACATCTGGTCGTTGATACACAGGAAATCGATCTTATAAATAACACTGACATCAGTAGACATTCCTCTGCTCGCTTTTATAGCGGTTCAGTAACAAACTTCTGATCAACCTGATATGTCCATCTGCTTCCCCAGTTGACTACCGATAATTACTAATACTTGACAGTTATAAGTATAGGTTGAACTTTGATATGTAGGCAATTGCTGACGGGTCACATATATCATTGTTCAAAGCCCATCATTATCACTTAAGTATCGAACATGTATAATGTTTTCAAAACATTTAATTTTGAGTGATTGATTGATTGATTGGCTGATTAACTGATTAATTGGTTTATTTATTTATTTATTTATTTATTTATTTATTTATTTATTTATTTAAAAATGAATAATAAAGAAGTAGATATCCAGTAGATTTTGTATCTTGAGAACACATCAGTTGAAATGTATCAAAAATCACATTCTAGATCAACATTTGTCCCTCCCACATTCTGTGTCCTCATCAGTGTTTCCCACATTCTGGGTCTTCATCAGTGTTTCCCACATTCTGGGTCTTCAATCAGTGTTTCCCCCATTCTGGATCCTCATCAGTGTTTCCCACATTCTGGGTCTTCACCAGCGTTTCCCACATTCTGGGTCTTCATCAGTGTTACCCACATTCTGGGTCTTCATCAGTGTTTCCCACATTCTGGGTCATCATCAGTGTTTCCCACATTCTGGATCCTCATCAGGGTTTCCCACATTCTGGGTCTTCATCAGTGTTTCCCACATTCTGGGTCCTCATCAGTGTTTTCCCCATTCTGGGTAATCATAAATGTTTCCCCCATTCTGGGTCATCATAAATGTTTCCCACATTCTGGGTCTTCGTCAGTGTTTTCCACATTCTGGGTCCTTCTCCATCTTTCCAAGATGTTGGAGTCCTCAGCCATCTTTTCATTATTGTATGTCCTCACTTGTCTTTTCCTATTATGGGTCCTCAGTCGGTCCTCAGTGATGTTTCCCACATTATGGGTCCTCATCCGTCCTTCCCAAAGTATAGCTCTTCAACCGTCTTTCCCACTCACGTATAGCGCAGATTAAAACGACAGTATCAAAGGCTTGGTAAATAACTAGGAAGCCTAGGTGTTTTATTGTTCACATGTGAAATCATGTTGACGTATACTATACTTTTTTCATGTTTTTTCTCATAACAGTGGTACAAGCATTAACCCTGTTTTGAAAAATGACATAATAATCAGTGACAGAGGCACTCCCGTTCAGCCGATTTAAATAAAGGACTGGCACACTATCCGACTGTGGATGGCGGGTGTAGATTTATCTTAATAGTCTTCACCTGTGTTTAAGTAAGGCAGAATGAGACACCTATAGAACGAGCAGCTTCTTTTTTTATGTCATAATACAAGCATATTACCATTATGCATCAATATGGCGTACTATTGCTTTCAATGCTCCTTTTTATGAAACAAACGACTGGAGAATATATAATTACACATTACAGCAAATTTTAATACCATAAGGTTTGCTCGCTAAAGTGGTGAAAAAAATAAAGCACCAGACGCAAAGCCTCGAGTGAGTTAGCATTTCAATCATTCAGAGAGCAATATTAGGTTATTCAAAATGCACTGTACAATATTCTGTTGATTATTTATCTCAAAGTTCAATTTGTAAATCAGAGATTTTTATTATCATTATTATCTGTGATAATCTATAATAATAATTATGTTGATAATCGCCAACATAAGAACTGTGTGCATACATGTTTTGTTTCATTTTTTTCCATAATTTATTTAATACACTATAATAATTCCCCGAAAATTATCAAATGTAATGAATATTTATCATGTAATAATCACCACATTTTCTGTGTATGTAAATCTTTATACCCTGATTATACCTCTTTTATGAAGCTTGGAAGTAATAAATAAAAAATCTGAATCTCAGTGAAATCTATGACAATAATTCACGCCCGCCCCATTGGAATAAAATGACGTTATTCGAAAGGTGAGGTAAAATAGAATAACGTTATTCAAAACTGGACGTAAAATAGAATGACATTAGTCGAAAGGTGAAGTGAAATAAAATGACGTTTTTGCAAAATTTAACATAAATGTAACATCTTTATTGTATAGAACATCTGTATTGTGTAGAAAATCCTGAAATTCCACTTGGTATATAAAAAATAAATATGTTTGATTAATTACAAGGAAACGTATGCGATATTATGTCTTATAAAACTATACCATTCTCAAAATACCCAAGTGGGGTAAAGTAAAAATTGTAGATGTATA
>JAVFBW010116598.1:0-15484 GCA_034783835.1 Mopalia ciliata | reverse complement strand
ACCTTCCACCCCTTAGCACTGAGAGCCCAAGGTATACAGAAAAAACACTCTTTACCTTCCACCCCTTAGCACTGAGATCCCAAGGTATACAGAAAAAGCACTCTTTACCTTCCACCCCTTAGCACTGAGAGCCCAAGGTCTACTGAAAAAACACTCTTTACCTTCCACCCCTTAGCACTGAAATCACAAAGTCTTCAGAAAAACTCCCTCACATTGTCAACTAGGCCTCCTGAACTTTGTTTCACAAAATGTATTAAAAGTTATTTACAGTATTTTTGTTATTTTGTGATAACAGTTTCTTAGTTTGAAAAGATTTTAGTTCAGAAAATTTGGAAACCTATCTTAAGAGTTGAACCATAGAACCACACTCAGGCACCAAAGCAGTAAATGCTGACCACCTTCTTCTACAGACCACCTTCTTCTACAAAGCTAAAACTTCCCCATATTTATAGCAAACAAATAAACTGATGTATTAAGAGTTTGTTTAAACTTTATCATTTATCACAACTTAATCTTTACTGTTTTCAGTCCGTTTGCTAAGGGCAGTTCTTGGGACATGAGTTGTGTTGCTCATGAAGTGTTTCAACAGGGTCATTGTGATACACCCGGTGTTTCGGTGATATCAGATCCATCCATGCTCTCTGTACAATATAGTATTGTAAGTATGTTGCTATCCTTATTAAAGATATTAATTACTTTAATCAAAGTTAATTTTTGTGTGGCGGTCAGATTTAGTTTACTACAATCCTATAGTTTATGGCTTTCCTAGTTAAAAGGAAAAAAAATGTTCAATTTCTCTTGAATAGAACAGATTAAAGCACAGATTTTTGCTATCAAGCAGGCTATTGGCTCACTTCTTTTGTCAAGGTTTGTCAGCCCAATGGGTGAATAAAATACAGCAATGTAAAATTCCCCCCCACCCACCCCTCCCCGGCTTTCCATCTTGTTATTCACAAAATTCCCCCTCAACACATCAGATTTCACTTGAACTGTGGTATTAAATATGGTTGTCTAAATTTCCAAGGGGGCTGCCAACAAATATTGACAAGATACAAGGCAAGCACAGGACATTTTACAGGGGGGAATGGGACAAACGATTCCCAATGTGTTGCCCTTTATCTCTACTCCCCCCACCCACTGAAACTAGCCTATCTAGACTGCCCTCTGACCTTACCACAATGTGCTGCCTCTTGTGGGACTAGTTTCTTGAAGTGTTATTAAATTTCATGTTGTGTAAGCTAAACATCCTACCATGTTTAAGGTCTACCTTTAATCAGCTATCACTGATGAAATGTGGTGTAACCAATAAAGTGTTCTGATCAACTGCTCCCTGATTATTGACTCTTAACTTAATTTATTCATCTATTTGTTGACGGTCTAAATATTCAAGATTCCAGTGTTACGGACAAACAGTCTTTCCAACCATAGGAGCTGATAATTCACACTGAACGTAGTTTACTAATCTTTTTTGTTCTTAGTCTAAATTTTCCAAAATCTGGTGTTAGCTACAAATAATATTTTGATCAACTGGCCACTGGTTATTCACACAGTCACACTGAACTTTATTTCTTAATCTTTTTTTGTTCAATGTCTAAACTCTCTAAAAGCTAGTGTTACAGACAAATAGTCTTTCGAAAACCTGGGAGTTGATAATTCACACTAAACTTAATTTCTTCATCAATTTTTTCATGGTCTGACTTTTCCAGAATCTACATGTAGTGTTACCGACAAATAGTCTTTCAAACACCTGGCCCTTGATTATTCTCACCCTACTTGATATCATTTTGTTCATGGTGTAAATTTTACAGAAGCCAAACAGTGAACTAGTGGTTTATGGCAATGTTACATGTCACAGTGATATGCCTAAGCAGTGCTTTGTGAAGATATTTAAGGCAAGAGAGTCAAAGGCTGTGGATTATTTCTCCTGTAAAACGTGTGGATTTAACTGTAAGTATTATAACACAGCAAGGGCTTTGTCAAAAATTAAGTCACTAAGAAGACTTTTGATGGAAGAGTAACCATTACACATCACTCAAGGGTATTTCACTTATATGAAAATTATGTACTTCAAAAGTCAATATCCACACTTAAACAGCCATAAAAGTGAAGTGACTTGCCTTGTTTAAGGAGTAATGTTCCTTCAAAAACTAAATGGCTGTTTCAGGTTTACACTGCCCTCGCCATACAGCCGTGTTTGGTAATGCACTTTGAACTATTGGTGTTTGTTTCTTCATTTGATTGGGCTTTAATATCATACTCAAGGGTATTTCACTCATTTTATGATGGATTGTCCACTTCACACTGTCCCTTTGCTCGGTGGATGGTGGATCACTGAGAGGAAACCCTTTGTAAAAAAAACACACTACTGCTGGAGCCACATCAAATGACTCACTCATATACCTGATGGTCGACAGGTGGACTGAACCTGTGAAAGGTACATCGGGCGGGATTAGTAAGCATGTACATGTATGCTAACCACTAGCCATGGTTTTGAGCCAGCCGATTGATTCCATTGGTTCATACAGGGAGGATTGTTTGCCTACAATGATCATTGTGATGTATGATGTCAAAAAACTATCTAGTGTTGATGGTAGTTTAATTCTCACAAAGGTCATAGACACTTTTGACTACATTTATTTAATGGTTATCCAAAACTCGATATTTATTTGATTTTTTTAAAATTTATTATCTTTATTTTTAGGGGTTTGTCGGTCATGTAGTGAAGTTTGTCATAAAGGTATGATATTCATGTCTTTTTATAAGTACGCTTTTATCTCATGTAACCTAACTTAGGACATATTAACTTGTGTCATTTATTGACACACTTGACATTTATGATAAAAGATGGCAACAGAATTGCAACAGAATTTGAACCGGAAGTCAAGCAGCAGAAAACTGGACTTACAAGCCCTATTTAACACCTGTGAGATAAATACATGTTCATGTAACACTGTGCTTGGGATTAAATTTGTGTGATTTCTTGTTTCAGTCTTTTTGTTGCTGATTTGCCCAAACAATTGTGATGATCGATACTGAAAACGTTGTATAAAATTCCAGCAATATAATTGTGTATGTTTAATTCTTCTGTTGACAGGCCACACCATTGTGCCGTACATAATGAACCATCAACCAACATGGTATGTGTTTTACCCTTCACAGTTCAGTATTAATTTTGTCACAAACATGCATATATACTACTTGATATGTTTTAAAGAACTGTTTTTCGACCTAAACTTATTCTGTTTATTGCATATTTTCATTTAAATTCAAAGACAATCATCTGTATTGCACTTGCAACGGAATTAGCCTAACTAAAATAGATTTTGGAATGAAATAATTATTTGTTTAATAATTTCCATTATAACAAAAAATCTCATCTGGTAAGGTAAACAGTCAAGAGTTCTTTGAATGCTGTTGAAAGAGACCACATGTATTGTTTTCGTAAACATAGATTACTTTAGGATATTCTGGGTTGCATTTATTTCAATTTATTATTGCCATTGTATATTACACCTAACAAACTAAGCAGAAAAAAACGAATTACACAAAAACCAAGGCCCATGAAATGTATTGCTTCTCTTGTGAAATGTAATTCCTTGTGTAGACTTCAGTATTGCCACAGATTTTGTTAATCTTTATTTGCAGTGTATCCCCTTTCCAGAAAGCTAAGTCAAGGATAAAAATAGAGGCTATCGTTATATAACTTTCGTTTGTCATCAACTGTAGTTAGTATACTTTTTCACAATGCCTTAGAAACACTTTCAATATAATAACGTGTTAAATTTAACTTTTTTTGTAGGGCTTGTTGTTACTGCCCCAAGAAAAAAACCTGTATGCTTCAAGATGTGGACTGAAATCTGTGGGAGAGTTTAAATACTGGTTTACCTATAATGGAAAAAACATCTGGCCGAAAAAAACAAGGAATCATGTAGACTGTTTGTTTGTTTGATTGGTGTTTAACATGGTACTCAAGAGTATTTCACTTATATGACCAGGAATACAAATAGAAGATCACAAGCAAATCTGCTTCCCGTTACCCTTTAGCTCTGGGAACACCAGGGGCAACAGAAAGCAGCCTCTTTTCTCGCCTCTTACGATGGAGGAAGGAAGCCGAGGGAGTATTCTGCAGTGCCATGGCTCATCGGCTCCCTCAAGGGGCTCATGTATACTGAGACCACCATTAAATCACATTTTACTCACACCTGTCTGGACTATGGCTATTGGTTGTGCGCCTTTGGACTTCTACATTAGCTTTTCTCCGTCTTCTTTGGATATTACTCAAGTTTATTGACTTTATTCGCCAATTAAAATATGTGTTTTTATATAACCGTCTTGTTGGACCCTTTGTGCTCAAAATCAACCAAACTGTTTAAACCAAGTCTGCATGTGTTCAGACATGAATTTACCATTCCCGGAACCAGCCTCTAGAAGACTATCTTTAACCTTTAAGGTTATAGTGCTTAAGATACGTTTGTAGCCTTAATTTCTACATGACCTTGGTGTTTCACATTTTAAACATTTCTGGAGTAATAATGTCCTATAATTTATGCATTTATTTTGTCATTCGTTATTATTTTATCAACATATTTCCAGAGTATAACTTCTTTGAGAGGCATTTAGAAACAGGGATAGTAACATAACAAGGTATTTTTTATGGATATACAACTTCTGATTTATTGACGAGCGACGTTCAAGCTTGAAAACGGTGCTAGAATCTGCTCCGAAACGTCGCTCGTCAATAAATCAGAAGTTGTATTTCCAGAGGTTTTGGTTCAGTGCTTAGCATATTGATTTGTTTGTTTGAGGTTTAACATCAAACTCAAGGGCATTTCACTAAGTTATTTGAGGACGGATTATCCTCCCTGTTCCTTGCTTGCCTCTAATGTGGAAAGCCCGGGAAAAAAACCTGTTAACCCACCAAGTAAAATGCTTTTGAGTACGATGTTAAACTGCATCAAACAAAGTCAAATTTAAAATTGTTGACATTGACTTCTACAATACAGTCTAAAAAACAGTTGTCACCTTCCATGTTGCATTATCCAAGTCGCAATAAGGAGTTGTGAATCTAAACTTCCTTGATCAAAATTGCTTGGATAGCCTCTACCATGCCCATTCACTGATGGTCTGTGATAGTCGAATGTCACGCTTCAAAGTTTAAAGAAAAGCGCTCCTGGTTTTGTTTATATAATAATTTGGACTTCATAAAGTTTGACATCTTGAGCTGGTTGAAACCTTGGTTAATTCGACATTTTTGAAAATGTCGAATTACGCAAATCACTTGTCACGTTGTGTATAGTAAATTTATTAGATAATGAATTGAATTCAAGAAAATGATGATCGTTCCATCCTTAACGATTACTAGATATCCCTCACTAGGCAGTGACAAATTGTTTCATTAAAAGAATCCTGAATTCCCAGCTTGGGGTTTCAAATATCCAACGACATTCTCGTCGTTACACTCGAGTATCATATTCCGTCAATGCACAGTGTCTATCAATTATCTTCCTGCAACACACGATGCCTTTAAATTACAGCTGCTTATCACTGGACCGTTTGGGAGAAATTCTCTGTTACAAGTTATATTTTGTATTACCGATTACAACAACGGAAAATTGCCTCGGAAATTGGGGCACCAAGGAAGTCTTTCCGCCGGTCCTCATCTAGTATTAAATTCAGCACTCCCAAATAGGGGCTAATTTTCAAAGGGCAAGGATTTCGATAGGTATCCGTTTATTTACTGGCTACTTGTTAGGATAAGCGTCCCTGAAGTAGTGTCTCGGTAGGCCCCCTAAGTAACTACGGATATAGTCACTGACCATGTTTCCAAATTGATTCCACGTAACGGAAGCGCGAACAGTGATTCCGCGTTAACTTCATGGTGTTCCACATGCGTAGGCTTACAGCTGAAGCCGAAATATAGAATACTAAAAATGACTTCAATATTTTATTTTACGCTATGTTGATCTGTGGTCGTACATTATATAAGTACAAGTTTATAAGACAAGTAATCGGGTCTGTATTGAACGTAGCTTGTATAAAATCGTTGTCGTTGTGCTAGTGTGTGACCTTTCGCCTTATCCCTCGATGCTGGTGTTCAAAATAATAAGTCCATGACCAGAGTTTCGTATATTTTATGGGATAACGAAAACTGATAAATTTATAGAATTAAGTGGACCATATATGACACATGGTCAATTCGATATACATGTACACACACTTGCACGAGGTCGGACGAATAACGTTGTATTCTGGCACATAAAACAAGTCGGAGTTACTTTGACTACTTATTGTGATAAAAAGACTACATCACTTTGATCTAGATGTCAACAGAGGGTCGCGTGTCACAGATCCATATACACTATACAGTAACCATGTCACTAACTAGTTACATTAAACGTTGTCTGCAAAAAATCTTTAAAATGAACAATTATATACGCTTTATGGTAATTGTTTCTTTTAATAGAACGCGACGATCAGATATCAGAAATCTAAAAAGGTTAGCTGACTTTACAGTTTTTACCTCGTTTTCAATTTCTTTCCGGTCTTTGGACAACACGAAATGGTACGGAAATGTATGTAAATTGACAACAGGTTGACACAAACAAAGCTAATGCGTTCACTGTGTGTTCAATGTATTTTGATCTTATCGAGGTATAGTGATGGTATTTTCTCAACAAGAATAAAAAGATTATGTTGCAACATCTCAATAGTTGTACATAATTATTTTGATGTCGTTTTTGATCATCGACCCTCATGAAAAGAGGTTTTACCTCTGGAGAATATTAAGATACCGTAATCCTACATCATACAAGTGGAGAAATATATTAACACTATTTCGGTTCTATGAGAGGACTTCTCTGCAACAAACTATTTCGGTTATATGAGAGGACTTCCCTGCAACAAACTATTTCGGTTCTATGAGAGGACTTCCCTGCAACAAACTATTTCGGTTCTATGAGAGGACTTCCCTGCAACAAACTTAAGTATTACCACTATTGTTCACTGGGTTTGTTTTTCGTAGACAGAAGTATTGAGATGCGATTCATAGTCCGTGTTTTGTTGAATACAAAACTTAAAGCGATATTCCCGGCTGAAATAACCCTTATATCCATTGAACGGTTACCATTAAATATACTTAAATATGGCATCGACTTATCGTTTCTTCAGTTTATTAAATAACCCAAGAGTTACAGATATCTACCTTCCAGCGACCACTGGTAGCTGACATTTTGGGTGTGGCCAGCCCTGTCCATGACGTCACACAGCTAACACTCTTGTGCGTTACAGGTTATAACTTGGGTGAACCAATGACCTATACAGGTGAACTGTCAAAGGTTTAAAGAGTCGACTCAACAGGTCTCGTGGCGTATGCCCTTTTTTTTAAGAAAGATATTTGATTGGTTAATATTTGTGGAGTTATTCTGCCTAATGATAAAAGTACCTAGTCATGGTTGCGTGGATAAATTTGGCTGTAGTTTGTGGACAACCCATTGTTAACTATCCATTTATAAAATAGATATAGCTCGATTAGAACATTAGAGAGCATAATTGAACACAATAAATGATGCCCTTTTTACCAATATGCATTTTATTACAGCCCGGAGTATCGCTTTAAGGCGATAATTATATTTATCTCCACTGGAAAACACATCCCTTATATAATTGTCATTTTTTTCGCCACTCACAGCTGTCACTTGGTAACTCCATCTTCGCTAGCCAAGAACTTTATAACGAGCTACTCTGCATTACAACTCTTGGCGGATTGAAGGCATTTAACCAAACCCTACTGTCGAGCGAGTGGCTGTTTGCGTACGAACTTCTATGCAACCATTGACAGCGAAAGTCAATAACGAAAGTGGGTGAAGTGTTGTCGAAAAAAGTTTATGTTCGGGATTTTCAACCAACTCTATGAGAGTATTGCATATGTACTTAAGGTTACGGTACCAAGTCTCCGTATATAGGCCAGTCGTGCTTTACAAAGTTAAACAATTTCTCAAAACTCGAGTATAACATTCAACATAATTATCTCATGAGAGCTTTGGCTCGAAACTTGGTCATTGTACCCGTCAGGGGGCGTATAGCCGTATTTCTATATTTATTTGCTCTGAGCTGCCAAGAGTTGTAATGCATAATAGCTCAGTAAAAAACTCTTGACTGGATAAGATGTCGTGTCCCCGAATGGCATTCAGTCCATCTGTTATATGCGTAAAGCTAAGGCCATGTTTCCTCTATACTCGATTTGTAGAATAAATGACAAAAGTCATGAAACAGTCCTGAACTTGACCGCTGACGAGCGAGACTGGTCACAAAGGTGTAAAAGTACATGAACTGTGGTATTTTCTGTAGGACATAATTCCCCCAAATGTCTCACTTATCATGTGACCTTTCCCAACCGTGTGTTTGTGTTATAAATATCCAAGGTCAGAGGTGTGACATTGTTGGCTTCCTGAATCCACACAACAGTGAGCAAGTCACCAACATTTGTGGCATCGTGCTAATTCAATGTGACATCTATCGTGAACTAATTTGTAATTAATTTATTTGTTTGTTTGTTTGTTTAATTGGTCTTTAACGTCATACTCAAGGGTATTTCCCTTATATGACGAAGGAGTGTCCACTTCAAACTGTACACAGCCTTATTACGGTGGAAAACCGGCAAGAAACCTCGTAAAAACCACCCCCGCGATTGCCGGAGCCGCAACATGTGACTCGCTCGTATACCTGATGGTCGAAAGGCGGACTCGAACCCGTGAACGGTAAATCGAAGCATGTTCAGTTAAGGAAGCGCACTCGCTACCACTGAGCCACGGCCGCGGGCCGTAATTAATTTAAATCCGGGCACTATGTTTAAATGTTCAAATCCAAATGAGCGAATGGTTGGGAAGGAGCATCATTTCATCCCAGTGCTACGGGAGGTAAGGGACCACATGAAGTCGAACTGTTTGAAATGTCTTTGTATTAGTCCTGTCTTGTCTTTGTCAGTGGTGTCGATAGTGATTTCCTTGACCCAGTGGCCTGGCACGCTGACTGAAATAACCTTAACTACGGGCCTTAACACTTACACCAAACAAAACGAAAAGTCTTATCTAAATTATTGTTTGGATTTGCTACATTTTGGGATTGGAAACATGGGCTCAATTCAATCTCATGGCATTGAGAATGGTATACACGACAAAAAAACATATAGCTTTCCTTTAGAGCCTATATTAATTAACGAACACCATATAGTTGGCAATTACAGAATATAATGACATTGATGACATTTTTACTAACAAATAAATTTTGTAACCCTTGGGATTGTCTTTTTGGAATAAAGTATTCTGGTATTTTAAGTTTCCTTTCGTTCAAAAACAAAAAGACGATCGAACAGATTGTGGCGATCGTCGCGTACTCCTTTTTTGCATTTTTGACATATTCGCTATTCAAGTGGGATTTCACTTCTTTTAGCCACTATATACATCATCCGATCACCGGTTTTCGAACATTTCATTATTTTCACTTGTTTTTCTGTATACAGAATGATGTTAAAGTTGAAGAGCAGTATTTCGTCAATTCGTCAAATGCGTCTCCAGAGACTTGGTTGGAGGTTAATTAAGACGCTTGTACATCAGTTTCTTAATTGTTCGAAAACTTTTGATCGGAGTATACATAGACTTATCCTACAAGCAGAAATTACATTTTTAAATTGTGCTCATTTTATAGTTTGGGACGCGAACTTGTTAATTTTAGAAAATGAAGATCGATATCACCTTTTTACTGCTTCCAATCGGTATTCAGTTACACCCTAGAATGAACAGATGTCTTGTTCAACTATCATTGAAACTTGATAACATCTTTTTATACAACATACTTTAATCCGCTTTGACATTTTACAGAAACGTTCTCTTACTATTTAATAAGACTAGGATTGGTTTCAATATCAAAAGGAGCTATTTTAAGTTATATTTAAGCCTCGAGCAGGAACCTTTTGTTATTCTATGAATAATAAACATTTACGGTGTTCTACATAACAACTGACTTCTCAATGCTGACGGCAGTTGCTGTATTCTATATTTGATGCTGCATTGATTAAAAGTCACCGTTGTATATGATGTGAGTTATAGCCCGGTGTACAAACGAGTACGTAGTTCCCTCATATACCATAATTGTTTCATTGAAACAGATCAAGAGTCTATGCCGCATAATTTATATTCTTTTATTTCTCTGATGTTAGATCACGGGATAAAATCCTTATGACAGGCCATTGGCCCGCATTGTTGTGCGAGAAAACGGGAACAACCCAGGAAACTCACGACCTTCTGATGCATGCTGGTCTACCAACATTCTAAATGAGGATCAATTCTACTTCCTACGTCGAGAAATTGACTCCAAGATACTCCGGCCACCTTGATTTGTACTTTTTTTTATTTGTTGGTTTGAGGACAAACATCGCCCCTGATATCGAAAATAATGCGCCAAGGCCCTGCATGGCGTGCAAGAGTTTTCTTAGTCTCGTCCATTATATAAACTATCGTGATTCCCGCGACCCCAAAGATGAGAATGAATGCGTGTACCTGAAACATTGACTCTATAACATCTAATCTAACTAGTTTGACAGTGATAGGGTGTTTTAAGTATCTTAAACTTGAATGTAGTTTAAGTATAGCGCCATTTAAAAGCGATTGTTTGGAAATCAGTTCTGGTTATAACACAAATATATAAAGTAGGGCCTACTCTAAATTCAACGGCTCTGTTGCCGTCATATAAAAAAATACCTCCAATTTATGTTTTGGATATGAGTGTACAATAAATCTATTCCTAGCTTTAAAGTCTGAAACTATAAAGGCTTATTTTTACCGCGTGTCAATTCAAGGGATTCAACTTAATTACAGAGAAATGATTGGTAGTATTTTTATCTCGACCAATCAAACTGTCACAAATAAGGGTAATCCCCTAAAACTGCACTCTGACAATGCCCTTAAACCTTTAACTTAAACCTTAACATGTCCCAAATAAGGGGAATCCCCTCCTGTCATAATTAGAAATCACACAGTAAGAAGATACTCCAAACCTTTACCTAGCGTTTAAATGACGCCATGGACCCCGGTCGTGGCTTAATGGTAGCTTGTACGCTTCGTAATCCTACTCCAATTTACCGTTCACGGGATCGAGTTCGCCTTTCGACCATCAGGTATATTAGTGAGTTCCAAGATGTGGCTCCTGCAATTTCGGGTGTGTTTTTTACCAGGTTTCCTCCCGGTTTTTCACCGTAATAAGGCAAGGGACAGTGTGAAGTGGACAATCCGTCGTCATATAAGTGAAATAACCTGGAGTATGAAGTTAAACCCCAATCAAGCTAACAAACAAACAAATAAATAAATGACGTCATATCTAACATGTTAGTCTTATCACAGTTTGTGATAGATTGATCGATTTGTGTTTAATGCGGAGCTCAAGGGTATTTCACTTATATGAAAGTGGTATATTTCAGCAATAATGGACGCTAGCACAACCATCAAATATGAAATGTTTTAATAAATTTCCTTAGTAAAACAGTATTGCCACACTCCAAACAAACTACATTGCAGCCATATTGCCCCATACTTTGTAATTCATATTTAGACATAACATAGAATAACAAAGGAAACACTAATCATAAACGTTTCGCAATATCGTTTTGTATATCCTTTATTGTATTACACCAGTAATCGTGTAATAAACTAAACGATATACCTTTAGATAAGATTCAGGGTTATTTCACTTATTTTACAAAAATTGGTGAGAAAACCGGGTGTATACAGCCTATTTCTTATAACAGCAACAACAAGGCAATTGGTCGACTCAAGGTGTTGTTTGTTCGGATTTGTGAATTTGTTTGTTCGATTGGAATTTTATACTTTATTTTTAAGGCCTTTACACTGGTGAGACGTCGTCCCAGCCGAATGGACAGAGAATCCAACGTTACCGTCATCGACAACAATCAATGGTCAGATAAAGGCTTGGAAATAGCAATGATCAAATATGGGACAACAGTTCAAAGTTCCAAGAGCACGACGGTACCAGGAAGCTTTCTCCAAGCACCTGCTCTGTATAAAAACAGCATTTGGGTCTTCTATAACATTAGGATTAAGGGCCTATACCGATATGTATGCACCAATGAATTATAAACTCCACTGATCATAATTACGGTAAACGGATAAGTTCTCCAGTTCTAACACAAAGCCTTAAGCAAGAATCGCTTGGCATTCAAGATGAGAAATTGGAATACGATCCAGTCTTACTCGTATTCCTGTCGTTTTTTGTTTTGTTTTCTCTCCATACATATTATGCTATAATTTTGAATTTCTTGTAACACTCATTTAGATTTTGTTGAATCATATATAATCTATATAGAGCACGGCAGAATTGAAACCGCTTTCCCAAGCTTTATACAACATAACCATATATCGCTCTTTATCCTTTGCTATTCAATATTTACAGGTTTGCAGTTGCAAACCTGCAATAATTCGTCATGGATTTTTTGTATTTTTGGTAGATTAGTTTATTGCTAAACCGCTAATGCAATACACAGATTTAATTGGTGACGTACATTAAGCCTAAATGACCTGTGAAGCTGAGTACAGTCAAGTGCATGACAAGAATTGTTTTAAACGAATAATATGTTTCTGTATCTTTTGGATGAGTGACGAGGTTATAAATTAGGGAAAAAATCTAGCTCAAGTCATAATATGAAACCTGGATGCGGCTACTCGTGGTTTTGTAGTTATTCCATTCAAAACCCACACGGCTGTGTGGGTCATCCACTGGAAAGGTCTTGCGGGACCCCTTAAATTAGGCTCAAAATGAACCAAATTTTTGTATTACTTAGATAAAAAAAAATGCGTATTTATACTATATGTTGTTGAATAGAAATTGCTTTTTATAATTGCCTATTTCTGGCACTTCATTTTTAAGCAGACTTTACATTTTCCAAGGTGTATTTTTAATGCAAGAATCTTCAAATTTTTGCCTCATTTTTAAGAAGTACGACCTCGATTATTAAAAATGTTTTTAACATTTTTATAAGACTATCCAAGGTGAGATAGACAAAAAATCCACTGGGATCGTTCTAATCAACATTTTACCAAATGAGGCATCGTTTACTAGTTTAGGGACTATTTTATTCGGCCAACTAACTGATTAAGTCTTATCCTTATTGCACTTCGAGAAATAAACCATGAAAAATACAGTCTATTTTTTGTGTTGACATTTACCCGGTTTTGCAATATTTTTAGAAGAAAAAAATAGAATTTTCACCACATTCACAATGTAATCCTGAGTATTCAAGCTGTCTAAAAATAGATACGTATAATGGTACAGATTCTTCTGCATAAGAGGCTAAATACAACGGACCTTAGCCCTAAGTATTAATCTCCAAGACTGTTCTTCGTTCAACTGTTAACCTAGACCTAAACGCATGACTTTAAAATGTTAGAAAATGACCGTCACTGGTAAAGACTGATAGATACAGTTCACAAATATAACTAACTGACTATTAGCAACACTCTATGCCTAAATCAATAGTTAAGGTATAAAGCTACGTTGACACCAAATAAGATTATCTTCCGTTAATGCCCATGAGGCGTTATCATGTCGCGTTTTAACCACTACGATTGTCAAGCCAATTTTAGAAAAACCGGTATCGCTATGGAGACATACAAAATCCGTTTTGGGGCACGTCATCTGAGAGCAATGTCGCTAAGTTGACGTAAAACATAATATAAACTGGATTTTCTTCCTTCAAGCCCTTCACAGCGAGTTGGATAAAGCCATAATATTAACAATATTTGAATAATAACACTATTTTTGTAGGTTTAGAATAACACTTTTCTAGTTTTAACAGATTCTAGTACAGAGAATTGTTTAGGTTGAAATCCGTGCATGTACCTAGACCCCTCAGCCACCTGATTCCTAACTCTGGAGTGTTGATGGTTCCGTTCCCGGATTACACAATTAAGGCCAGTCTACACGTGTATTAGCACAAGAGGTGGACAGGTTTTCTTTGTGTTATTGAATTTTATAGGACTAATTTTCAACACAATAGGTGTCCAGACTTGATTGGTTGACATTTGCATCGAACTTTACCTTAATATGTCATCCATAAGGAGTGTCCGCCCACTGTAAGGTATAAGCTAGAAAAAAAATCGGCTAATGTTTTGCCAATCGCGTTTTAAGTCGAAAAACAGTTTTCTAGTGCAATATGCTACAGAGCCTGTATGCAAAACATTGTGAGGTAAATACAATGTTGGATTCCGATAAAGGGGGTTTTGATCTACTGGCTTTTGTAAAGAAAAAGTACATTTAAATGTTTTTCAAGAAAAGTAACCCCGGGCTTAGTTTCCTGGGCGACTTCTTTGTTGCATTCCCAAATGATTGATACATAGAAAACTTATTTTTAAAAGAGTACAATATTCACTAGACTATTTGCAACTTGTTTCATTCACAAACTACGGCGTACGAGTGGAGATTGGAACTGGAACATAATTTTTGTTAAGTTAAAATGGGGAGGGGGGACTCTGGTATCTTTAAAAATGAATTGGATTGATCTAAAGCTGAATGACATTGCATAGTCCCAGTGTATTTTTACAGTTGTAATTTGGTTGTCTACGACCGTGCAATTAATGCCGTTTTAGCGAATATCATTACATTTAGACATATAATATGGTCCTGGCTCACGGGCTATACGTATTAAGTATATGGAGGTAAGCCGGCTTCCGATTTTAATCAAACATTCAAAAATATAGTCATATGCTTTATACGGCTGTGGTACCATGGCTACTTCAGCCACGGTGCTATCTGTCACTGTCAGTTTCGTCCCCCATCTATAATTCCTGCCAGAGAAAGTTACTAATTATTTTTTTAAATCTCCAATTATATTGCAACATGAACAAGGCACTATCACACAGAAAATATAGGTATATTTACGCTGTACTTGCTCGAGCGTGTGTTTTGGACAAAAACTCGCTCCGATCGGAAAAGTTATGCAATCAATGGTGTTTGGTATATAACAAGTGAAGTATATTCCGTGAACAAATAAAATAAAAATGAAAACGTACGGTGATTAGAAATTAGAAATAGATATTGCAGATGTGAATACATGACATATGAATGTCACTCAGTAGCTTGCACACAAATGTTCTTGCCTGATACAAACACTAGACATAAGTAGGTCAAGCAGGACATATCAGTCATGGTGACAAACAGTGATGTGTTAATAGAATTGTTTACATCGAGATATGCAGGGATTTCATATAAGTAGGAGTCATCAAATCCTGTGTACAGCAGACTTCACTGATCTATCATTGGACAGTTCAAAATTAGCTGACCAACCAGAGTGCAGGAAAACTTAGAAGCACAGGATTTGATGACTCAACTGGGCCTTGTGATCTTCTTTAATGAATGATAACCAGAGTTACGATCAGATTGTGAAAATGGAAATTAATGTATTGTATTACACACAAAAAGT
>JAVFBW010116587.1:0-15486 GCA_034783835.1 Mopalia ciliata | reverse complement strand
CTTCAGCTGTATAACCAGTTTATCCACACTCCGTGTGAGTGTCGATGCCTTCAGCTGTATAACCAGTTTATCCACACTCCGTGTGAGTGTCGATGCCTTCAGCTGTATAACCAGTTTATCCACACCCCGTGTGAGTGTCGATGCCTTCAGCTGTACAACCAGTTTATCCACACTCCGTGTGAGTGTCGATGTCTTCAGCTGTATAACCAGTTTATCCACACTCCGAGTGAGTGTCGATGCCTTCAGCTGTAAAACCAGTTTATCCACACTCCGTGTGAGTGTCGAATTCAATTAGCCGTCAAAACATTAGTCAAAATCTTCACAAAGGGATAATCTTCTTTTATTTTTTAAACTTTTGTTACGATTAATATAATCTGTATTTTCGAGTCTTTCGACTTGCCATTTGATACTCGTTTTTTCCACTAAATTTTAGAAAATGTTTGGCCTTTTTGTGAGAATAGTGATAAAATAGTGATAGATCATATTCTGACATTTTTGGCAATTAATTGGTATTATATGCCTTTCTATGTTTAGCCACTGTATTGATTTTATGTTGGTATATTATATTGAGTTATCGATTTTCTGATCCTGATTTTCTGAATCTGTGTATATACTATACAGTGTTCCGACAAGCTGCCTATTAGTCTTGAACTCGATAGCGTTACTTATCCAATACAGCGGCGCCCTCCGGCTACGGGAAGAGTAGCCATGCCATTGGAAGCCCTGGAGAAAAATTAACCTTCCTACGTTATGAAAACATTTTATATCTTGTTTGCGCTAGTGTCAATTATTGCTGGAGAACACCGCTGTCATGTAAATGAATTACCCTTATAGGCATTGCGTAAATCACCAAGAGAGTGGAATGCTTTGCTGCATGTCTTACTAACAATTTATATATATATACATCCCAGAGGCAAGCATGAATGAATGATGTTTAAAAGTATTTAACACCAAATAAAAAAACATGGTGATTTTTTTATAGACAGTTTTCCAAATTGCTTGGACTGTTTTTATAACATGAAACATCTGTTTTAATATCATTTATATTTCATCGCGAGCAAAGTAAGCTCTAAGCAAGTTAATCGTGGAATGCGCGATAAGCTATTTTAGTGATATTGCTCGGCGCCCTTACCATCATCAGACATAAACTAAACTTATCAAAGCGGTCAGACAATGTTCACATCACTCGTGTGTTAACAAAGCTTAAATTGCAAACTCTAAGTTTAACTCCACCTCCGTGGAATATTATAAATAACGCACCAGTCCATCTGCACTTAGCGCTAAAATTTTAAAATTGGAAAAATCTCAAATTCATCTCGCTCAAAACGCTTCTTCAGAATGTCAAAAGAAAACAGACAAACGTTGTGAATATCGGCATATATTTGGCATCTTTAACATTTTCTTCCCACGCATCCTCTGTTGAACATTGTCAAAACATTTGGATTACAAATCGGAAAATTACAATTCAGAAAACAATTAGCGTTAGGTATCCATAGCTTTGTGTATAAGTAAAGAGCTTGATAGTATTCTATTGTCTAATTGCGCTGTAATGTTGGATAATGTTCAATATTGATTTCCCAGGATCTAAGATGAATAAAAGCATTTTTTTTTTTTTTACATTTACTGGTAAATATTGCGAATACTGAAAGCAAGCATTTTAAGATAAGAATATTTCTAATAATGATGGTTTGAACTTTATACTCCAATCGGACTACCAATGATATAATATGTACAGATTTAGGCGATAGAGCATCTGGTATTTGCTATTAACATTAATTAGGTCCGGTTGTACAAAGCTCCGTTAGCCAAGCAGCCAATTATACATGAGTCATGTGTCATAAACAAATTGACCTCACATCATATTAGAAATTCACTGCAACGTAACGTCATCTAACAGACCGCCAGAGCTTTGAGCAACCGGCCCATGATATTTACTATGCGTGGATCGTAAACTTTCAGTGGTATTAAACCAGAACCAGGTGTGAACCGTATAAATGTATA
This sequence comes from Mopalia ciliata, assembly GCA_034783835.1. NCBI lineage: Eukaryota > Metazoa > Mollusca > Polyplacophora > Chitonida > Mopaliidae > Mopalia > Mopalia ciliata. Next base: position 13,485 of record JAVFBW010116587.1, on the reverse strand, counting down.
TCTATTTTGTAATCATTGACCAACATGTAACTATTACATTAATGTATGGGCAGGTGTTATATTACCTAAATCTTTACCTTTATTACCTTGCGAAATACCTAAATATAAATATGAATAATAGAGTACATTTACCTTGGTATCTCTTTTCGCAAAGCGATTAAAACTGTTACATTTGGAGCATTACACCAGTTTTCCTTTCCTCAAACACATCCTTGGCGAATTAATCTACTACGCATACGGCGCCTGTAGTCGAGTTTTGCTGTGAATCAAATGAAATAAATATAATCTCTATTGAGAGACACACTTCTTTTTACAAGATGGTGTTATATCGTGTCCACTTTTCTGTAACGTTTGCAAAAATGGTTGTCATATTTGTGAGCAGGTGTTTAAATTTAATATGATTTCTTTTTGATGATGTGTATAATGAAGTGGACTTCCGGTAGGTATATAAATAATAACAAGCTGAGTAGCTAGCAGGTCCACCCCTAAATACTAATTTGAAAAAAATATGCTCATATAATCCCAGCCCAAACCACCTTTTACTAGTTAAGTTTAAGCACAGGTTTTCCCTTCAAAGAGCTCAAAACAAAGAAATATGGTGTTTATCATTATATTGTCGCAACATGCAATTTCGGCCATATTTTTGGGATGAAAATAGCTATCTGAATTTGATTGATGGCCATATTGGTGGCGGAGTTAGGTGAAATACAATCTCATCTGTTTCTGTACCAGTGGAAACTTTTCTCCAAGTTTGAAATATGTCTGTAAGCCTTGTGTTCAGAACACAAACGGACGTTAATATTGGCTAACACTGCAATAATGACCATTTTGAGCCCCCTCCCCGTCACTACTATATAGAGAAAAAATAATTGCTCGATTTAGGTTATAGAATTATATATTTGCGTTTTACACTCAAAGACAAAGAACGTCATTGGAGTTTCGATTTATAATTACGACGATTTTAGAATACGTTTACAAAAGCTATACAAAACATCTTGAAATATAGACCACAGTTTTAAATTTGCTTGTTTGCATTAGATATTCTTTTAACATTTTCGTTATTTTGTTGAGATTGAAACATGTACAACTGCTATGGTGTGAGCATGCGCGACATATTGATGTCATTCTGCAGTGACCTCATGTCATCATGGAATCCAGACAGGACATAATTGAGATGTTTTGTTGATAAATTTATATACAAGCATAACTAAACACATAGACAGATGGAAAACAAAATGTCGAGATAACCTAACAATTTAAGCTGTTCATCTAGTAGTCTGTAGAACATCTGCCCTAAGGTGGCATGCAGTTCACACTAGTGGCTCTGCCTATCGTGCACACAGCTCTGTCCAAGCTTAGATACAAACAAAGAAACACAAGGAAAACAAATCGCTAAATGTATATAAGGGCACGAGGTCATGGTAAGAAATAGATTGAATTTATGAGAAGGGAGCTCCGGCAAATGTATGTGAGTGCTTGCGATAACACGGTCACGTGATTAAGTTCTATCCGTGTCACTCACGCTGGACATTGACTGTCGTTGTGTTCAGAAGTTCAAACTGTTTTCACCCAGGTTGATTTTTCAACTATTTCCGACGATCAAAATCCATGTATCTAGCTCTCCATTGAGGATTGAGCTGTTATGTTACTATCTCTCTATGCCAACACGAGAGCCGGAATGGAAACACTGTGATCGGTAGTCAATATGCAAACACGAGCTATTCTGAATACATGAATACATTTGAACTTAAAACGATTGATTGATTGATTAATTAGTATTTTACGCCACATTCGGCGGTAATTCAGCTACGCCAATCGACTTTAAATGAAAACCAACAGAAATGCTGGGATTTCGCTGCCGACGAAATGACAAGTTCGACTATTAACATCTGTACAAAGTTTAAATATCTCAAAAAGCCTTGACCTTTGATCTTCCCTATCGACGGTCAATACGATTTGTACTACGTTTGAAGATCAAATGGTTGTCTGTATCTAGTCTCCCGGGTTCCCGAAACGTAACCACGGAAGTCCTCACCACGAGATACATGCATGTGTACCACATTGAAAGATCAAACGAGAAGCGATTCAATCTGTAATATATTATAAGAACGTAAGCACGAAATTACCGGCCGACCATCTCTCCTTAAGTGACTCAAATCATGTGCCGTTAGACTGTATAACATAAACCGTTTGTGCAAATTATTAACATAAGAAACCATGTAAACCTTCTTTTTTGTATAAATATTGATATGTCTGCTGCTACTCGGACAGATCTCTCAAACAACAGTTTATTTTGTAATAACCACTGACCAAAATCTGTACCAGAAATGTTTATCCTCTAAGGTTACATTCGAAATGGTTTTCTCCCTGCGGAAATATAGAAGTTAGAGGTACCCGAGATCTTAACCTACGATAACCTTATTAACATGGAATATGTTTGGTCAGCAATTCAGACCACCAACGACTAATAGTAGGCCAAAGTGCACCTAGACTTTATATCGCCGTAAGTTAGTCTTCATTCGGTTACCTTAACTTGAGGGATAATTGCTTCACCAGTAAAAATCCGCTGGCACAACTGAAAAAATTAACCCGTAATGCCTCCTTAAACATAAAAAAAACAACTGAACATTTGCTATTAGTCACTTGTTATTTGTATTAGAAGAGTTTGGGATACATATTTTTACAGATAATTTCAAAATTGCTGTAAAAGATTACACAGACAGATTTCCCAGAAAATAAATAAAATCGAAGTTTATATATTAATCATCATTATAGGCATGGTTCGGTAGGCCTTAACGATCAAAATTATATCATGATGGATGCGTCAGCTGACTCTCAGAATTGCCTCGCGAGACCAAAGCTGTCGGAGATTGGGAATTCTAGGACATTGTGCCAACTCATGGTGTTTGTATTACGCAAACTCACAGGGGTAATATATTTACAAATTCACCAATGTTAACCATCTTGTGAGATATAGAGCGTGATATGAGCGTTAGGATTTCTACACGCTATATAATACCCAACCTGTTCAACAAGCACATACATTTAAGTAGAACCAGAAACCTGACATCCAGTCATGGGCCAGCCATGGACTAACTAACCGGTTACCAATCAGACTGACGTCATCCTAAAATAACTGCTCACCCATTATAACACGAAATAAAACACGCACAAAAGCAAGCATATACCTTGATGTACGTAAGTTGGCAAAAGACAGTCCTGTCTGTCGGTCTGTGGTTGGAGTTAAATTGAGCAAATCCTTTTAGTTTAAAAACAACCTGGCAATTTATGGCAACAAATTTTTCGTCCATTCGTTGAAACGAATGAGTGAATGTGTTTTTAAGTCATTATATGCATATTCAATGCATCTAATAAATTGAACACTGGATGCAATAGCACCAATTGTTGACACAAGAGGAACCTACAATAAAACTATGAAATTTATATGTGAATTTGTTTTTAAGCGGAATATTGCAGCATATGCCAATGCGGCCTTACTGGTCTCTGATATTCGGTCTGTTTGTTTGATTGTGGTTAAGGGCCGTACTTAAAGTAATTTCACTCACATGAAGGCATGTCAGCCAAACCGGGGAAGGAAACCACTCTGGCAACAAGGAAAGGCACGGCGTGAAAAAACAGGACATTACAGGACACAGTACAAATACATCACAAACCGATGTCTTAAATTTCGCGGTCGGAGAGCACGATGACAACGGGAAGCTCGCTCACAAAACTCCGTTGTGATATTCGGTCGAATACAAATACAACAATCATTGCAAGTGCAAGTTATATCTTAACATTGAAATAATTTAATAATTTATTTTCCCGTTGTTATGTTCATGACACACACCTGCATACACGAAGATTGTATAACTACACAGAGGCAGCCTTATTATTTTGCGTCATTTCAAGAAACGCAATCCCATCCCTTTTATTCACAAGTGTTAGGTTGAATAGTTAAAACAGCAAGGCGGCCATATCATTATCCGGATTTTGCAATGTAATCTCATCCGTTGTCTTAAAACCAACACAACTATAAGCCAACCCGTGGATGCGTTCTTAACTTATCTTGTTCTCAACATTTGCGCCATGAATATTGTGTATTAAGCTATAACGGTAAATATAGTGCTTTCATTTCGCTATATGCATTGAGGAAGGTTCTTAAGTAATCGTGTGCACTGGGAAAAAACATTCTCACCACACAATACGACATTCTGGCAACATTAAGAGCATACATTCATGCATTTCGCAACATTATTGACAGAGAAGTACCAAATTAATGGTAATAACAAGAACAGCTCGAAGAACTGGCCTTTTGACAACGACTACAATGTGTAAAAAAACAGTTACCTAAAGAATACGAATTCTAACACATGGTTATCGTTCCATACCATGTCGGCTTCATATGATTTGAATTTAACAGCTATAAGCTTTAATGCAGAGTTATTTCCTGTGTATATCACCAGATAAATATAACTCAGATATCTGCATGGTATCCACAGTAATTAGGAAACGCTTACTTTACATCGGAAAAAAGTGGCCTAATAGAACGATTCCCAAGTTTCGTTTACTGCATTCTTTGGTAGATATGTTATGACGGGAAATACATAAAAAAAAAGCATACATGACTTTTTTAAGTTACCAGATTGCGAAATATATGAAAACGAAAAAACAACAAATCAAAAATACAAAAAACATCTTAATTGGCGTATCCTTGTCATCAAAGTGCGTCGATTAACCTACACCGCGGACCAATTATAAGATTATCCATCGCACGCCCGTGTATTGAGATAGATATAATTCTCGTCTATTTATTTTTAAAATCACTCCAGTCATATTCACAGCAACACATTGGCTTGAGTTGGACCATTTCTATTGCTTCGCCTATAAGCCTTTCATAATAAATCAAACTTCCCCCAATTAAAAAAAATTGTCTTTCTCTAGATTAGATTAGAGGAACATGTTTTATCAAACGCTAAAACTATGCTTGGGTAAAAAAAGGTGTTAACGGAGAAAGGCAGAATAGGAAGTCCTTCAATAAAATTCAAACCCAGATAATTTTTATACGCTCGTCACTTGACGGGGCATATTATATGGTATGTGATCCGTCTGTCTGTCCTTTCATCAAATTTTTGGTTTCCAAAAACTTAGAATGAATTTTCCACTTGACAAGACGTCGCTTGGTATTGATTTTGGTGTTTGTCCAACTACAGATGGCAAAGTCTAAATATGGTTTGTTGACTTGAAAACTTCTTGTGGAATTCAAATCAATGTTGAATGTTAATAAACTTGAAAACTTGTGGAATTCGAATAAAACTTCATATGATTAATCCTTGTGAAAAGAAGTCGTGATTTTGTGTGGTGTATCTTGATTAGAGATGCCGTCACCTGGTAGATTTTATTCGAAAGCGATTTGAATATTCCATGTGGCAAGATTTTTCCGGACGTATATAGCGACTCACTCGAGCTCTTGTTGTAACAAGCTAAAATACAAGACTAACATAGTATGTTGTGTTTAACCCTTTGGAACTTTATCCCGGGCTAATTACATAATTGGATGTTCTGTTGAATGACAATGTATGTTTTGCTTGTATATCGATTGTCATAACAAGAGCGTAGTTTGGCTTAGTTTGTCTGGATAGGTATTCGAGCAGTGTGTTTTGTGATCTGAGCTGTGTCGAAACCCTTCACACCACATCAGAGGATGAGTCAATAAAATACTACGCTAACTAGACATTTACGCATTACCGTATCTTAATAAAATACAAACTATAGAAAGAGCACGTAAATGAGGCGGAGATTGGCACCAAACCGCCATTGCATTACATGTCCGTATACCATGGTTTGAATCATCATTTTGTATTTAAAATAAGGACGAATACACTTGACGAAGAGGCATAACTCTTTGTAAAAAGAGCCACAGCAACGTTTTGAATTTCTAATTTGCAGCATTGTCTCAGTTTTAAGATAGTGTACTTTTCATTGTAGTTTCAACTCTCAGGACGTCGGTGTGCATTAATTCTAACCACATACAACGACCACATAAAAATGTTTGGACATCCCATCAATTCTAAATGTATTATTATTTTTAATATATGTTTTATAATGAGTTAAATAAACATATGTTCTGCATTCTCTGTTGTACTGACGCGGTAAAGGCGCATTCTCACGATACGATTTCTAGTTTCGACTTCCCTTGATTTGCAGCTTTTTGATTGGTCAAAAATTAAGTTCGACACAATAGACCTATAAAACCTCCCCAAATAAGAGGAGTCCCCTGAGGACACTCCATTTGGGAAGAAAAAGAAGAAAAGGAAGGAAGAAGAAATCCCCCGAGGTTGTTACTACAAATCGCACCATGATCAGAGAATGCACCTGTTTTGTGTTTCCAATGATGGCTCTTTCGGTATCGCATATAACGTCGCGAAAACGGTGACACACTGGGACTGATGGAGGCTGTTTCAGCTTGTCCAACCCTGTTCACCGTCACGTGTACGGAAATCAGTGTTGAACTTAAAGCTAACATATCTCCACTCACTGAGCTGGGCTATTACGGATCGCACTTCACATATAACATGTTCATTATTCCACATATTCAACTTGAAATTACAGTTATCTTCCTTCTTACGCAGTATCTTTAGTTAAAGCTTCATGATAGCAGAGATAAAGAACTCTAACGTAAGGCATTTAATGGTATGCATGTACTCCTTGACAGCATGATTCGTCCAGCATATTGTGCCCGTGGGATAATAAATATGTATAGCAAATAAATGGAATAATAAAACCATATATGAGCAAATACCTATCGAAAATGTATGTTCATTTATTTGATCAATTATTAGTTACCAAGATAAGCACAAAATATGTTTAGCGATTATTGAAAATGAATAGAGAATTTCTTTAACTCTTTATAATATACTGTTGACAGATAAGCCCTCGGAAACAAGTGTCTTATTAGACATTAATCTTCAGTTGTTACGGGTTAACTTATAGGTTTCTCGATTCCATGCGATAAAAACAGTTGTATATGCTTTCAACAATATTTAGCACACACGACCATCCAGGTATAAAGTTTAAATATAAAGTTTATAAAGCGACACTTGGATAAACTGAAGATAATTAGAACTGTGTGTTTTCTGATATAACAAAGAGGAACTTCTGCTTGCTAGAAAGTAGATCCTTTATGGAGTTGTGTATGTTTTGTACGCTATTATAGGTATAAGAGAGGTTTATACATTTTTCAGTAGGCCCTACATACATGGTTATCATAATCCGGAAAACGAAGGGAATTGTGTCTTTCTTTAAACCTTTACCTCGAGAGAGAATAATCTGGGTGTTCTTTTTTCAATAAGTATTTTACAATGATCTATCATGCAATGAATGACCAGATGAAATATTTAGCCAAAAGTCATATGAATGTATATATTTTACGAGGTATATAGGTATATCCAGTCATCCGTCAAAACCGTGAATACAACACAAGATTTTGCATTCACTAAGGTCGCTTAAATATTGCTTTCCTGTGCTATATTAAATCCAAATGGAGCTCCCATGAAGCATACTTTTTCTCAACTGCTCGAAAATTACACTATAGCTGTGTATCGACATATTATTCTACGCTTAAAACCCAGAAGTTATGAGAGAATAAAAAAAACATCTGATCTATATTAGATGTCATCCATCAAATGACAAATATATCAAATACAAAATTAACTGACATCATTTTTTTCTTTATATGTACAAAAGTAAATAATTTTCTAAAAGAACAGCAAGAACATCAAATATCAAATTGTTCAGTTTGCAACATTCCAATACAAGATACGGTATGCTCTATGATAGAGTAAATAACCTCGTTTTTCTATTAAAAAAAACAGTGTGTGGTATCTGTAGAACTTCAATGAGTTTTCCAGTACACGGAGAAAACTAGACAGGCTTATTAGTTCTTCTCTACAGAACAGGCGAGGGTCTCGAATAAAGCGATATCCATATGGTGTTATGTTCCGCTGGTTGGCTTGTGCAGTCTCTACCCTCAATATGTTTACTGCATATGAGGGGTATGAAGATGAGTTTCAGCTCACTTCTGGGAGAGTTTTTACCGCTGTTAAACGCTGCTTCGCATGTCTTCGCTATCTACCAAACTTAAAGACTGAAACGTCTGTGGGTTTAATCGCTTTATCTCTCCCCTGCTAGGTTAAATCGTCAGAACAGACAGCAGTGTTTTCCCTTGGCGTTGCCTATCCCCCTTTACCATTGGATACAGGCTGCTCTTTTTAAGGAAGTCGGCCTCACTGAAGCTTGTACCCGTGACGTTTCTGTGCACATGTGCAGTGAGTTACATATATGGTGTGCCGGCAGAACAGATAGAGTTTCTCCTCTTTGCCTAGGATTTTTTGCATACTTCCAATAGCTGCTGTTTCTAGGGCCTTATGGCTGGCACTCACCGGCTAGCACCGCAACGACTCCCGAGACTTGTTTAGAACTGGGGTTTATGGGAACTAGACTACTCAGGTAGGTGACAAATAAATGTAACTAAAACCAGCTTGCGTACAGCAAGCATTTTGACATCGATGTAAGCTCTTCTTTGACCAATTAAGATGCCAAAAACACAGTATTATTTGCGTTAGTTCTACCACCTTCCGTTGTATTGTAGTGTTACCTTTACTGAAATAAACAAAACAATTGCGTTTAAATTATGATTCAGAAACGACTTCTTAAGTAGTATTTTTGCTTTCCAATACCCTTTTAATGCAATTAGAATATTGGTATTATTGATATGACGCGAAATAACATGCTGTTAAATATTCCATTATTTTGTCTGGGACTGCAATGCTGCAGATTTTTGCACCGTTCAGACCACATGGCCGAGGCTTATGTAAACACACCAAATGGCAAGCGAAATGTCAGACACATCCCCACAGTATAAAAGAAACAGATAATAAGTATATAACATTGGTGTTCGTGTAAATATAATCGGTGCTGGCCTGGTTCCTGGTATCAACCACTGGCAAGCAGAAGCGTTTACGTATTAGGGTAGCATTGTAACACGACTCAATACATTACACCCCCATCCTATGTTCCTAGTTTTGATGACCAGTGTCGGTTTTAAAGACAGATATATAGGAACGACAGAGTTTAATTATTTATCAAATAGCAGCAATGGAAAGCACATCCCGTCAGTTTTTATGAAGACGAGTCTGTCATTGATGATAGGCCCAGTGTGACATTTTCCCCATTAATCTTGTGATAAAATCATATCGTTTCAATCAACGCATGATTAATGTGTCTACAATGATATATATGAAGACGACCAAGTAGTTACGACACAGTTTGGGTCAAAATACGCTTTGAAATTGGATAGATTGAGATATAAAGCCGGATTAATTTGTCATATATTTAGATATCAAAATGTATTTTAAAGCATTTTGAAAGCGAACGCTTAATTCTCGTCTCACAGTTTACAACAGCAACAACAACAGCAACAACAGGGCTTCGCTATAATGATGTTGCTAGTTCTAACGCATTCACATTTTCTTATTTTTATTTTCTTTGTGAATAGATTACTACACATGTCTAAACTATCATTATTAATGTAGGATTTTCCTTCTGTTTCTCACTTCAACGGCTCTACGAATGTATTGACAATGACTGGTGTTACTATTTACCGTTAGAGTATGTCGCGTTCGTTGGACCCAACAAGAAAGATACATCGGAGCACGCTGTCATCAACGCCAGTCTATCAATCAACCCACCTTTAACATATTGTAACAAAAGAAGATAGCTGTACTCGTTTATAATTCATATTGACTCAATATTACGGTTTATTATCAAACCCTCATCTGGGTACGGTTCTTCTTGGGGGTAGTCACCTTACTCTATTATGTTAAGCTTGTCACTGGAAATTTTAATAAATGCACTCATTTATTCTAACTGAATATAATATGTTTACCAAACATTTGTTGACAATACAAAATATTATTATTCACTGGTTGTATGGTTGCAATTTTTTTCTCATCTGAAATTGCGATACGACCGATTTTGGCAGCATCTAGATGGTTTAAAAGAGACCAGGGGAACATTGATAAATGTCAATGGAAACTATAGGAAGCAAATAATACACACCATCAAGTTTTTGATAGAGCTGATTTTAAAACGGAAGGATTCCTAATTTTCCGCCACTTAAAAATTGGTGCCGTCTGTTTAGTGGATGGAGGAAGTTTGTGCCACATATGTACCAGTTGTGTCACTGGCGTAATCTATATTAAAATTAATCTGATATAACTTTATTCTGTGTATTTGTACAGTTTCTGTTTGAACAAAGCCGACAAAGAACTAGTACATTTTGACTGCACGTCAATGGTTTGCATTCTGTACATGTTTAGTAACTTGGGATATCTTTGTCTGTTAGAATATATAGATAAAACTTGTCTTGAAAACCCCAGCATACATTTTACCCACAGCACCATCAGTGACTTTCAGTGGTAAGCCCAAAGTTCGGGTGTACCTACCGAGAATTGCGAGTACATACTATTTGATGACCGATACTCCCAATGATAATCTTCCTAAAATGTAACGTCAAACTAGGGGTTTGGGTACGCTAGACATGCAGAGAAAAGAGTGGTGTCAAATTTTACCTTCGATTATCCCGAGGTGCCAGTTTTCTAATAGTTACAATTACTGGCAAAGGTTAGCTGCAGAGAGCTTGCACGCGTTAGCCCTATTACACAATGTACTATATAGTTTATCACCTACGCTGAATGCTTAACATGGGTAGGGTACGTTTGATTGCGTTTTACCCGTGTGGCTCTCGCCGGGGAGCGACACGTTGACCTAAATATGTTCACCTGTGCCACAGCTCTCGTTGTTCGATTCAAGTCGGGTTGCAACTCCATGGTAGGCCATGTGCGTCGTAAGTCGACACTATATTACGTAAGTGTTGAAAAGCCAATCAAATCGTCTGATTCGAAAAAAAAAATTTCCATTTATAGTTTCACGTTTAAATTTTTGTTATCTAACGTAAGCTTGGTCAAAATGTACGCTTCAGAAATTTGTTGTCATGTATGTTGTTCCAAATGACGTGACCTCAAATTATTTGAGGTGTAAGGTTAGTTTTTCGTCATGTAACATAGCACACAAAAAAGTCAGATAACAATTTTATCGTAAATCAAAGTACTCAGGAAAAGTGATGAAGATGAACGGAAACATATCGTACTTAACTATAGCAAATTCCAGGACAGAAGTAATTATATTTCTGCACATTATACCTAACTTAATAAAAACACACCCCCACACACACACATTAATAAATACGCCTAAGATGGGCTCCTCATTCACAAATATTGGACAACTCCCTTATTCACGATTGATGGACACCTTCGTCCCCTCTTATGCAAAAAAATGGAAAACTCCCGACAACCGTGCATTATCCTATCCATTATTCCATGGTTAACCATAATATATTTCTTAATTATCCATATTAAAACTATCTATATTATGTGAAATTGTTACGTTTATGTTTGTTGCTTTGTGGTCGGTGATTTATGGTTTAATTTCGCTTTTTTAAAACACAAGATAATTCTCGATTTTAGAATGTACAATTTGTATAAATATGCACCATAGTATTTCAAATGTATTTTATTTAAATTGAAAAGAAGCTCTTCGAGCACAATGCATTAAATACCATAGGTCATAAGATATTTTTTCTGATAAAATTAAGGCAGCTGGTTCGGTGTGACAATCGTTATTGTTCTTTTTACTGTAATATTTATTTGTGTATCTAACACACCATTTTCCTGTAACCCATAAAACTATGAAAAGTTTATGTCACTAAATTTACATGTCACTGGATCACTGTACAGCTACAGCGTTTTACTGTTCTATCTCCACTGTTTGACACGACACGCTAATTGTCTTGCTTGGAAAGAGATGAATAAACATTACCATACACATTAATAAAACTATATATTTTTGAATTATGTTTCGTCTCGCAGACCCAGGAAAACTAGGATGTTTTATTGACTTTTCTTTACAGAAAGAATTTTAATCTTTCCAATCAACCTTCCTTTGAAAGAATCTCAATGATATACGCCACGACGCCTTAATTAGCGTTATATAGATTAAAGCCTGGTCGTCGGAATAAGTGTTAGTCTTATATTGAGAAAACAGCTAGTAAAGTATTGTATGCTGTAGAAACTTGATCTGTGTGGTCCTCCATCTCCTCGTTTGTTGAACTGACTCTGAGGCTCTCTTCAGCTTTCCGCTGTGTTTGATTTTAAGAGCATGTTGAACAGACGGCTGTAGCCCCTTAGACCAACGCTACATGGCGACTTCATGAGGTTTGTATTAAATTAACCAAACATCAACATACCATCCCAATCACTGCAGATTAGGCCAACGACCTTCCCTGCTGTAAGATATTCCTTGCATCTGTTTGAAGGAGTCAGCCAGGGCACTTTTATGTTGTGGGGACTATTTTTTATTTCTTTGGGTGCAGTAGACAAATATAGTAAAAACCAGTAAAACATATTGAACTCGAACTTGAATTTAACAGAAACACTTATCCAAAACTTTCTAAGTTGGACATATATATCATCATTTAAGATTTATAAAGAATTGGAGTTTTGAACATTCTCGTTTTTTTGTTGTTGCTGTAAATTCCGTAACCCGTTTCTGATACAAGATTGTGGGGTTCGGACGCGGTCAATGGGTTTTCTCTTGTCTATTGCATTTGTGAAGCTCAGCGAAAGTTGGTTTATTTTGGGAAGCTTTCCTGCACCTCGGTGATGGCAAAGATAAACATCTGTATAACATATAAACGCCCAGTCTGTTGAGTGGGACTGACAGCCCAGCTTATATAATATGGAAAAATCGAGATAATCTTGTCTCAAATAACATAAAATGCACAATCCCTGTGTAAGCTTGATTTATCTGTGAAAATATGAATACTTAAAAGTCCCATTCATCAATGTAAGGATGTGTACAGATTTTGAGGCGGTGTCTAAATACTCGGATTACACAGTGGTTAACTCGCACTTACCGTTTTCCTACCTGTGCTACTATATATATTGACGGCAATTATTTTGCCACCTTAACTCACTATGGTCGCAAATATATAAAATAGGAAGACCAACTTTCTTTTGCAGTACAAACAAGTCCCAATTTTTTTTTATCCAAATAAAGCACATATATAATTGTTTAAAAACATTTAAAGATCATGTGGAATGATTACTTTTGGAACAGCACATCGGTTCTCATGACGCATCGGTTGTCTCATGACGTCCGACTATGCCCTATATAGTAGTAAACTATTTCGTCTTTGCAATAAAGCAAACAGCAAATTTACAAAGTGACAGAGTGTATCCAATGTAAAAGAAAAACATATAAACATAAGATGTTCAAAACGTATGTTGTACGCCACATGTCTTTTGTGAAGATATAGAGAACACTAAAATCCTTTTTGTTCAGAAGATCTGATGTAACATCAGATTA
>JAVFBW010116576.1:0-15487 GCA_034783835.1 Mopalia ciliata | reverse complement strand
ACTTTAAAAAAAAAAAACAACGTGAGAACCCCCCCAAAACAACGTGAGAAACCCCTAAAACATACGACTTACATAATCCTTGACTTCTGGACTTCTGGGGAGATGATTCAGCTGCATTTGAAGCGGTCTCTGGGATTTCTCCCGCCATTCCTCTGAATGATGGTCGAGACGGGTCATAGGATTGCTGAGACGCAGTTGATGCTGAATCTGATTGACTTCCACGTCTGAACAACAACAATGACAACAAATGAGTTCACATAAAATGTATTAATTTTTTTCCTTCAAATGGTGAAGACCAAGTCAGACTGACTAATAGAGCAGTGTTTTACGTCGTGCTTAAGGGTATGTCACTGATGATGAAGTTTTCCAACAATACTGACACTAGCATAACCAAGATTTGACGCGTTTCCATAATATTTTTACTTAATTTTCCTCCAGTGCTATAAGTACAGTCAGCCTTAATAATCTTCAAACAAACAGCCCTTAGCCAGAGTACAAGACAAAGTCAGAAAACTACTGCATTAAAGACAAGCAAATTAAGAAAACAGACATAAAATACATTTGATTTCTTTTGTTCCATTTGATGGAGGTCTTACCTGGCATCCACACCTGCTATTGGTCCTTTGGACCACTAATTAATTAAATGTTCCAAGATGTTGACAAAAAAGTTACCATTGACTACAATCAACTCTTCCATTTGACCAGTGAAATAATTGTTGCACTGGTTTTGTGAGCAACGTTATACTGAAGTATTAAAAAAAGCCTCAAAAAAGACACTTGGTAGACAAACAGGAAGAAATCCAGTCACTCTTAAACATTAGGTTCAAACCACAGGAGTCTGTTTCACCTAGGTTTGATGTCCTTCCTAATCTTATCTTCACCCAAATGTTTGTTTGTTTGTTTGATTGGTGTTTAAAGTCGTACTCAAAGGTATTTCACTTATATGATGATTAATTGTCCACTTCACACTGTACACAGCCATATAACGGTGGAAAACCGGGTGGAAACCTTGTCAAAACCACCACCCTGATTGCCGGAGCCACAACTTGTGACTCGCTCATATACCTGATGGTCTCACCCAAATGAAGGGGCGGAAACCCTTACAGGTGATACTGGACGTGAGACAAGACATTGACAATATGTAAAAATATGTGAAATACGGTTACATAAAAAAAGATCGGTTTCTTCTGGTCATTAAGCGCCAGACAATAACAGCATTGAGTTTAACATAAATTTATCTGTAATAAAGATTAAAAGCAACAACATAAAAAAGCAAAATTAAAACTAATCACTTAAAAAAAAAATGACCAATTGAGAGAGATCCAGTCTAAGGATATTAAACAATGAATCATAAGCCAGTAGTTAAGAAGCCAAACTAATTGTTACCTAGAAAGCGATTTCTCAGAGGAGTTATCAGGATCCGAAGTGGAAAGTAACTTGGCCGGAGAGGCTTTTGTTGCCAAGGTAACTGGAGCAGACTCCTGATTGGTTGAGGATTTAGAGACAATTTCACTTTCAGCCAATGGAAATCTTTTCTTCTTTGCATCGTTTTTCCTCACAGTGCTATCTCTACAAATTAATCAAGCAGCTAAGCTTTAACACTACTGTCTGAATTTTCAAATAAAAGCAACAAAAAAACAATTCATAAGCGCACTAAAACAGATTGATCTATTAGCTTTTACTTAACAAAAAAAAAAAGATGAAAAAACAAGCTGAGTAGCTAGCAGGTCCACCACTAAACGCTTATTTGGACAAAAAAATAAGCTCATAATCCTTGTCAAATCACTTTTTTCTGCTTGATGTAAGAACATTTTGTTTTCATTTTTAGTGGCAAAGAGTAAAAGCTAAGGAGTGTATCACTCCATTGGTGCAATGTCAGCCATATTTTTTTGTGAAATTGGTGAAAATACACCCACTTCTGTTTCTTAACTGAAGGAGACTGTTTGTTTTCCAATTTTAAAACAAGTAAATTGATTCTTGTGTTCACAACACATACAGACGTAAATGTTGCAAAATTATGCAACGGCCATTTTGTTTTATTGACCTTGGTGATATGCATACCAATTCATGATCTTTAGAAGAGAAAATGGTTCAAGTATCGATTCAAACAAATTGGCGAATTTGTTGTCAAATAATCAAGTTCACAGCACAAAGCTGTCAATATTGCAAAATTATGCAATGGTGGTCATATTGCTTTTCTTTATTTGGTGAAGTGTAATCTCATCCTTCATCTTATATATTAGAAGAAATCTGAATTTCAAGGTCATCTGTGAATTTGTCCTCAAAACATAAGTGAATATTTTAAAATTCATGCAATGGCAGCCATTTTGTTTTACGCAATTTTGATAAAATGCAATCCTATCTGTTGTCTAAAAGGCAGAAAGTCGCTTTCCACGTTTGAAGTTAATCTGTGAATTCATTCTCATCGTGTCCACAACACATACAGGCATGAAAATTGTAAAATTAAGCAACAATAACTACTATCATTTGGTGAAATGCAAGCCCATCTATCACCGTAACAGGAGAAAGTTAATCAGTGATTTTGTTAAAAGCTAGCATGTTCACAAACATTTCTGACCGACGATCAGACACTGAGTAGCAATTCTTCTAAGTCCTTCCCCTACTATAGTAGTGGTAGCGAAAAAAAAGATGAGATGTTTCACACAGTTTAACAGATTTTCAGCATATAAATTTCAAGCACAAAAAGGCAGAACACTTTTTTTTTAATAACCTTATTGAATAAATTTATGCTTATTTTTTAGATATAAAGAAAACAATGAAAACATTCCTAAATGGGTAATCTTTCCAAAGCAAAGGTTAAGAAAATGTGAAAAATGACAGAAAATGAATAAGAGTAACATTAAAACAATGAAATATGAGAATTATGGTTGGCTTGATTTGCTTGATGTTTATGACAAACTGACAATTTTATTTGTGCATCGACAAGATTTTCCTTGATCATTGGAGTCATACTTAAGGCTATTTCACTTTTGAAAGACTCTGATTAGCAGGTGTTTAGATGGAAATTTTATTTAAGAATATCCTGCAATGTCTTGTGCCACATATCAACCGACCCCAGGCACCAGGTGTTAACAGGTAGACTTCAAGTAGTGTCATCATCTTCCCAAGACAAGGTAAAATATACAAGGCCAGATTTATACCTTTTTACCCTTGTCCCAAAGCAATTGATGGCAAATATGTGCTAACATTTTATTACACGATCGATGTAATGAGCAGCCAATCAAACAGCAATTCAAATACATAACAATGATTTTTCTGTTTTTAATTCTGTTTAATAAACTTCAGGTTATTGGCCTGTCAAACAAATGCCATCTCAGTTATTATATTGTGAATGGTATTCAATAGCAATTTGGCCAATGGATAAAACGACAACTCAAATCTGATTAGCCATTGTAAATTAACTGCCGTCTACTCAGTATTGCAGATTGTTAGATTCGTTTGTTTGATTGGTGTTTAATGTCATACTCAAGGGTATTTCACTTATATGACGAAAAATTGTCTACTTCACACTGTACACAGCCTTATGACAGTGAAAAACCGAGAGGAAACCTGGTATTGCCAGATCCACGCAATCAGCAAATAATTACTCTTGTAGTTACTTATATCTCAAAACATAAAATAGCTGTTAACCGAGATTGGTAGGTTTGATAGGAGTGTTACACTGTATTTATTTACGAAAAAGGACAGCTTGACAGTCCAGTGGGTGACGGAAACCTCCCAGAATGCCAGACAAGACAGGATACAAGACAAGAAAACAAATCAACTTCCTGTTTCCCCGTAGCTTCGAGAGTACAAGGGCAACAATCAGCTTTAAGTGAAAGGGTTTGACATGGCTGACTGAAGCTATGCTCTCCATCATAGCACAGTTTGTTTGAGATTAAATATGGATAAGTCAGAGGTTCAGCATATGAAATTGTTAAATATAAGTACATATAGGAAGAAGAAATAGAAATGAAAAATACAAGCAAAGAAAATTCCACACACATAATGATGGCTGTATCAAGGGAAGTAACTGTGCAAAATCCCAAGCCTAAAGCAAGCAAACACTACTATATCAAATCCAATGTTAGTAAGTAGTAAGAAAGGGTAGAGTAAGAAATGGCGGAAAAAAAAATTGAATATGGAAGCAGGAATTAGTAATATTAAATGTGAAAAAATGTGCAAACTGCTTGTTAAAGTTTCATATTAAACATAAATGAAAATACCAGGCAGATTGAAAAAAAATATGAATTAATTTTTAAAAATAAATCCAGTCTACCTTTCACAAACAAATACAGCTTTTGTACAGCTACTTTAACAGTTTGAACATTTAAGGTTAACAGCTGTACCAGATCAGCCTATCCAATCACTTCTCCTTTTACCTTGTTATTCAGCGATACAATAGCATATTTTTAATTATTACTAATTTATAAGCAAATCATCAGTCATCAGCTAAATATTTAGATGTAAAGACGTTGACCGAGAATCACACAAAAAATTGATTAAAATTTTCTGTTTTAGTTTAAACATTTCAAAATTTGTAAGAAAATGTTCTACGGATTTTAAATCCAAGACCACTTCAATCAAAAGCAACTCCAAAATCTCAAAACAGCATGGCTTTAATTCACCTGATTTTGTTTTAAATTTTTCTATATTGTTGAGACAATTTAAACTTTCAGACTTAAACCAATAAAAACTTAATCTTAGCTGAAATATACCGGTAGTCAAGATTCCCCTTTTCCACTCCATATATCCAATATTTCAT
Organism: Mopalia ciliata; assembly: GCA_034783835.1. NCBI lineage: Eukaryota > Metazoa > Mollusca > Polyplacophora > Chitonida > Mopaliidae > Mopalia > Mopalia ciliata. The sequence continues at coordinate 10,722 of JAVFBW010116576.1, read as the reverse complement.
CAAAATTCATTTTCAATTAGATTTTTATTTGTTAGATTTAACGTCGTTCTCAAGAGTATTTCACCTTTATGATGACGGGTTGTCCACTTCACACTGTAAACAGTCTTAGTATAGTGGAAAAACGGGAGGAAACCTCGTAAAAACCATGCCCGTGATTAATGGAGCCACAACATGTGACTCTCATATACCTGATGGTCGACAGGCAGACTTTTCAATTACAGCTTTTATTTAAAATACAAAGGGGTAAACAGCTTTTACTACAAAAACCAAATCATAATTTAACCAAATTTTGATAAATCCGAACACCATTTTTTTTTTACAGTACTGAAGAAAATGATTTCCACCAATCCCCATCGTCATGTAAGACTACACGAATATGGGTTCTCATATTTAATATCTTAAAGTAGCTTTTGCTGAAGGCTTTGTGAAAAATAACTTATTGTTGGAAGAATAAAATGGCATCACAACTGTATAACTGTATAAACAAAGATCTAGAAATAATCAGCATCAGGTTTTTTGTCTATCTTCCTCAAGATGTTAGTCAAATAAATAGTCAAATATATGGTCTACAATGGCACAACATAAATATGAAAAGAAGGAAAAAGCTAGAATAGTAATGTTAAATGGGGTGCATTCGTGTTAATAGGTTTCGTTTAGGTACTCACATTTGGACGGTCGCTGAACCCCTATTAAATGTTAACGGCCGCCAATCAAAGAGAGGCAAGCAATAGATTTACAAAACTACATTCAAACAATTGACAACAACAACAACATTTACAGTATTTTTTTTTTTTAAATTTGGGGGATCAATTTCATGATGCACACAAACAGTGCAAAAACTTTTTCAGGCACACATATTTTAGTTATCAAATTCTTTTATTTGTTATTGTTGAATTAATTTAAACAAAGTCATCAAACAAATCGTAATAAACATGTCATGTATTAGCCAAAGGGGGAGAGAGGTGTAAAAATTCATTTTGCCTAGATCAATTGGGGGAATATTTTCTTGCAAAGTAATAATAATAGGTCAATTCAATTGTAATGATGATTTTGGAAGCATCATTTCGGGGGACAGTATTTAACGAGTCTATCACAACCTGCATAGCCCCATGTTGCGAGACATGCAAACTTTTCACCATTTCTAAATCTACTGTTACATGCCATATAATAGTTTTTGAGTAATATTGTAGGAGTCTCAAAACAATTTCCTAAAAGAGCTTGGTTTAACTCCTGTAAAATTGTTTCATTCTGATTGGCCGAAAAATATGTCATGTGACATTAAACATGAAATGACCTTGGGTCAAAGCCGAGCAACAATATTAATATTGTACACTGGACATGACATTTATTCTACAGCCCATTTCTCTGCTCACAGGAAAGTATTTTTTCAGTTAAGCAAACATGTTAACCATCAATTGAAAATGTTCTCAAACAAAGTAAAAGCCCACCCTATTTTGAACATATTTTAACATATATCTCCCTCTTGTCTCCCCTGATAAAAACTGTCCCAAAAGAGATTTGGTATAACAAAGTAAGTACTATGTGGTTGAGAACATCAAGATTTGTGAGGTCTAGACTTAAGAATGGGGTTTAATGTCGAAAATAAGAGGATATTTCAATTGTATGAGGACAGATCGTTCACTTTTCACTGTGCCTCACTTTAATCAAGTGTAGTCTTAAGTCATATTTTTAGCTATTGTCCTTGACAAAAATCCATAGCTTCATTTAAAGACTTCATAATGACAAAAAATCAACTTTTTTGCAAAATATAGGCCGGAACAAAGAGCAAGAAATTGTATAATTCTGTTACCTCACTTGTCTTTCAAAACTTATAACCCTATGTCTTTTTATTCTGATGACCATGAGAATAAAATTACTTAGGGTTATAGGTTGTGAAAGACAATAAGAAGTTGGGAAACATAATTACACAATTTCTGGATAACAACTTCTTGTTTTGTGGTAAAATACAATGTTTCGATATATATGGCGGTATCGTCATCAGGTGATGATAATACAGGCACATGTATAGAAATGATGTCTTCCACCGCAAAACTAGAAGTGGTTATTCAGAAATTGTGTAATTATACTTTCTTTCATGCGGCAGGTCAAGCACCTACAATGGCAACATGATTGTTTGTTTGATTGGGGTTTAACGTTGTACTCAAGGGTATTTCACTTATATGACAACAAATTGTCCAGTTCACACTGTTCCTTGCCTAATTACCATGGAAAACCGGAAAGAAACCTCGTAAAAACTACCCCCATGATTGCAGGAGCCACATCGAGTGCCATGGCAACATGAAGCCGTTCTTCTGGTTTCCCAGGCCAGTTAATCATGGACAGTCAGCAGGAAGGCACATTTGTTATATGTGTACATGTTTCAACATATACACAACATATGCATGCTATCATAGAAATCTGGACGATGAACAAACACAGCCAGTTACATTTATTTTAGTTGATTAGTATTCATGAATGACACATTTAATAAAGAATTGTTCACTTTACACATCAACATATAAATGACATATCAGGTTCTTAAATGTGTACAACAATGAAGCAACCAACAATAATAACTTATTATTGCCGTATCTTGTCCAAAAAATTCTCTCACCTCTTGTTCACAAAAGTTGTGAATCTATTAAAATAAGAAGTATTAACTCACCCATCATTTTTAATCCATGTTTCTGACGAGCTCTCATTTTCAAATTTAGTTTCCACTTCACCATTTGGCTCTCCGTCTCCTTCCTGAGAATACAATTATTTTCAATTCACTGAAATTCATGTGTAAATTCAATGCGTCACCATTTACACCCATGTTAAACTGGCACGCTTTGCTATATTACTTTATTGAAAAAAGTCACATCCGCAAATAACTCTGGCCCTAATTGCCCCAGAGAACTCAAATTGAAATTAAAATTAAAATAAATGTAAACCAAAATGGTTTTCTGTTGTAAAAATCATTTCAAGTTACACCTTATTTTATTTTCTCGTAAACCAAACCTTAGTTTTTATAACCCTGATTTACTACCTCCGGTTTGTAAGTGGAATATAGCTATATGGATTGATTTGTGTTTTGCGCCATGCTCAAAGGTATTTCACTTATATGATGGTGCCATGATGAAATCCAACACTACAAGTCACTTAGACACAACCATAAAATTCAAATTGTTTCATCCAAACAACTGTACCAATGGTCCTATATTTATAAATGATAAATAGTATGATCATGCTAGATCCTTACTGTCTTAAATGAACCTTCTCCTGGTATGATTTGTAACAATTTGAGGGGATTCCTGATATTTGATTGGTCAACAATTTCAACCAATTAAAATGCTGCAAATAAGAGGAATCCTCTTCAGGAATAACTACGAATCATATCATTGGAATGTTCCTTGAGCTATGGGGTTGGATTATGATGTGATCTTCATAAAACAAGGGATGTATTAATTTCATTTTTTCTATCTCAACATCACTGTTTTTATGTATAAATAGCTTCAGAGTTAAAATACAACAAACAGAATTTGGTGCTAAAACCTCTTATTGGCAAAGACTTTTTGTATGATGTAGTTACCTGGTCGTGAGAGCGTTTTGAAGGAGGTCTCCTGGAGGATAATCCACCTGTATTTGCTAGCTGGCCTTTACTTTTTTCCGCGGAAGTATCAAGGAGTGAGGTTTCCGGAACTTCTTTAAACGTATCGCTACCCTCTTGAGACCGCTCAATACTTGATATCATTACATCATTATCTGTGAGTGGCAAAAGAGAAAATATTAATTAAAAACAAAAAAGTTATAAAAACTTATGAAGTAAGACTTCACACAAAGTTTGACTGTTTTTCTTTGTTTGTTGGATGTTTATTTATACACAAGAACATGTAAACAATTTAAACAATTTAACAGTGCTCTTGAGAACCAGATTATAATTTTGAGAACAGGGTTATCATCTTGAGAATCTGATTATGATCTTGAGAACAGGGTTATCATCTTGAGAATCTGATTATGATCTTGATAACAGGGTTATCATCTTGAGAATCTGATTATGATCTTGAGAACAAGGTTATGATGTTGAGAACTTGATTATGATTTTGAGAACAGGGTTATCATCTTGAGAATCTGATTATGATCTTGAAAACCAGGGAATGATCTTGAGAACAGGGTTATGATTTTGAAATTGTGAAAACCAGATCCTAATCTCAAGATCTGGGGAATGATCAAATGAACAGGGTAATGGCCTTCAATGATGTGCAGAACAGGCTAATCATCCAAGCTGAGGGTGACAGGGGTCATAAAGAATTGGAATCCTAAAATTCCTGGAGATTCCACGGGACAAATTGTTATTTTCTATGGAGCAATATCTTTAAAATTAAAGGAAAGAGTGTACAGAACCACAACTGTTGTAAATAACATGTTGGAAAATTAATAATCCTCTAAAAATATAACATAAATAAATAAAATTATATTGCCTATAGCCAGAGGCCAACAGGAAGCACCCTCCAAGCACCTGCCCAGAGGTTAGGAGTGGATATTATCAACATACCTGGACTAATAGCGAGATCAAGTGATGACATATCAGACTCTGAATCGGATGAGTGATCATTAGTAGTTCTACCTGTAATTAAGAGGTTAGGATTCACACACTAATCACTACTATCTACAGGTGCAACTAATCTAGTGTCAGCAAATACTTATGTGATTGAATGATAGGTGTTGTACACATCATTTAGCAGAGGTCAACTATGGCCTAGTATGTACATTATCACCTCAAACACATTGCAATAATACAACTCATATTAACATCAGCTAAATTCATTTAAATTTATTAAACATCCCTAAAAAACTGTTTAAATAAAGCTTCATGTGGTATAATTGTTTTTGTTTTTTTATTAGAAAGCTTTTTGTCTAACTTAGGGTTGAATGGCATGAGAGGAAGCGTCCATCACCTCATTTTGATCCACAGCTATGGTAATAAAGGAGTTGTTATTAAGCAGGAGTTTTGAGTAGGCAACAATTATTTCCATTTAAAAAATAACATTGATGATTTATGGTAAGATAGGTATAATATGTGATCTTCAACACTAGCTGATTGTGCAAAATTGACTTAAAACCCTGTGAACTTCATTTTTATATTTTTCAAATGTCAACATTTAAAAAAAAAAACATGATATTTGTCTGTTATCTGATAAACTGCTCGGTTAAAGAATACGCAGGTTGTCATAGAGAAGCGTTTTGTTTCATAAGGACATAAATCAGTCGATGAAAAATCCCCGAACTTATACACTGTATTTACGTTTGTTGCTTTATTGAATTGTAGCAACTGTTAGTAGGCAACATCTACTGACAGAAATAGCGACAAAGAGTGTAACCAGGTTATAAGACGAACATAATCCCTGATTGGTTGGTTGATGTGTATCAGTACGTTAATGATAACAACACTGCACTGTGGTTTGTTTTACGTTTTTACGTCATATTCATATTAAGAAATATTGACAGTTGACTACTGGACCACAAACAATTGTGATAAGTTAAATTAAAGTAAAAAAAATACTATAGTGATATAGAAAGTTTTATTTTAATCTTATTAAATCTTAATCTCATAGCATAATTACACTCTTTGTTTTATTTTGTTAATAAAAAATGCCACTAAACCAAGAACCCAACTCACACCAAAGATTCAGACTCACCTTTCTGAGGTTTGTTCTTGACAGGCACCCGTGATTTAGAGACAGGTAAATCAGTCTTAATGGTGGAATCTTTTGGAATGATCACTGGCAGACCAGCTGCCTTTTGAGCTTCAGCTAACTCTCGCTCCAACTGAAAGATCTGAAAAACAGATTGACGAGTTCTGTGAAAGTTCTTTACAACGAACAACATAAACTAAGCCATGATGAGACATTTTTATCGATCAAATAATTTTCTGCTCCGACCTTAAGCATAAATAGACTTCAAAACATATGGTCCTCAACAATATGGCTCAACAAACTATAATAAAAAGTGATGTTTGTTTTATGGAAATTTTTTGGCGTACTCTAGGTTATTTCACTCACATGCAGGCATGCCAGACCATTAGGTGAAGAAAGCCACCCTTTATTCCACAGCAACAGTCAAAGACAATACAGGACAAATTCAGGACAATCAAAGAAAACAAAGAAATTACAAACAAATATTTATAAACTACAAAATGAAGGGGACAATTTATCAGGCCATATACTTACCCTGTCTTTCAACGATTTCACCAGATTATTGTACTGTTGGTCCTTCTCGGTCTGCTGTTCAAGCAGTGATTCTCTCTCTTGGATGAAATCTTTTTCTCTGGAGGAGAGAAAACATTACATTTAAATAATATCAGAATCACATGGGTTATATTTATGTTTTTAATGACATTACCAAGATAACTGATTCATTTATTGATGTTTAGCCTTGTTGTACTGAAATTAAGATTGCACACTCTAAGAGTAAAAAGCCACATGACATTAATCTTCCTCATGCAGTGCTAAGTACATGTACATTCCATAAGGCTTGAAGCATAGTCAGACAGCAAAACAATAAATAACCCTGAATATTCAAATGTGATATTTTAATATAGTGACGTCTGAATTTTTCCAAACTTGTCTAAGCTGCGTATATTTCAAAGAAAATTATTTTATTTCAACTTTACAAGTTTAGTTTAAGCATCATCTGGAATATCTCACATACGGCTGGTTATCAGAATTTGTCTTTCAAATCTAAACCTGAAGCTACCAGGACACATTTATATCATTTAAGTTCTTAAAGTTTTCAATAAAATAGTAATGTTATTTGCACAATGGACTATATATTTGACTTTAGACCATTTTCTGCAGAAAATTGTCCAAATCTTTGGAAATGAATTTTAAAAATCAATTTTCCCCATGAACTTGGTGTGGCATAAAAATTTGAGTTTACATGTATGGCATGAGTTCATAGACTACGTTTTGATTAAGGAAGTCATTTTACCTTTGTTGATATTCCTTAATCAGTTTTTTGGCTTTGTGATATTTTTTCTCGAGGACAGAATACTCTCCTCCCATCTTTTTTTCCAGGGATATATATTGACCTTGTGACCCCTCCAACATATCCTAAAATCAGAAATTGGATAGAATCTTTGAAAAATGAATAAATATTTAAGAAATGGGTATTTCATTTAAAGACAAATCTTAATGGTTTATTAATTTGCTTTATTGAGATAATAAACTAAGTATATATCGTCCTGAGGATTAATTATCATATATATATGGTTTAATCACTGAAAATTGCGAACCTATTTATCCAAATCTAAGGTTAATTTTTGGATCTTCTTTAAGTCATAGAGGGTAGTTTGGGTGGAAAGGGTCCGGTAAGCTATTGGCTTTTATCTATTGTTTTATCTATTTATCTATTGTCTAAACTGTCAAATTCATCAGATAGTTTGGTTTGTTTTTAACATCTTACTGAAGGAAAAAGCATTTGTTTGGCAAGTTTTGATGCCTGAACATCTTACCGAAGGAAAAAGCATTTGTATGGCAAGTTTTGATGCCTGAACATCTTACTGAAGGAAAAAGCATTTGTATGGCAAGTTTTGATACCTGGACATCTTACTGAAGGAAAAAGCATTTGTAAGGCAAGTTTTGATGCCCGAAATAGGTAGAGTGGTTGGCTTGATTCTGTTTAACTTCGTATTCAAGGATATTTCCCTTATATGACAACTGTTTGTCCATGTCACACTGTTCATTGTTTCAATACAGTGGGAAATCCAGATATACCTCGTAAAAACCACCCTGGTGACTGCCAGAGCCACATCATGTGACTCACTCATATACATGAGGTTGACCGGGGACTTAAACTCGTGAGCGGAGCTGATAGGCTAAGCACTATACCAATGCCGTGGGCAATAGAGAGTCTGGTAGAAATATCATAATCTCCCAACCAGGGACTGAAAAAAGCAAATGCAGAAAGTAATTGAAAGGGTACTAGCAGCTCATAGCTGAAGGAGCTCCGCCTCCAAAATATTCTGAGAGCAATAGATAATATACCTTATAACTTCTAGCAGTGGGGACAGAGAAATAGGCTTTACCACCGGGGTCTTACATGTTATTTCTGTGAACTGTCCCAATATTAGTGTATCCCAACTTATAGAAGTTATAGGGTATCTAAAGCACTTTGATGGTAAATGTGTTTACCTGATAGCCATTAATTTCTTTTCTCGCGGCTTCAAGGTCTTTCTCCGTCTCAATTAACCGTTGGGCCATGTCCTCAGATTTCTTCTCCGAATCCCTTTTCTGGGCTTCCAAATTCTCCAAATATATCATCTAAATGTCAAATTTTAACATTTCGAACAAAATCCAAATTTGACTTCTTGTACATCATGTTGCCATGGAGATTACATACATATAATTGTGAATTGAAATTTCTAAAAATTATGTTGAATAACTACATTCAATAAATTATTTCATGTTCAGTGTATGCCAAAAGTAACTGCTACACTTACATCTTAAAAAGTGTAGTTGTGAAAATAAATGTGGTAAGACAGCATGGTTATTGTTTGTTTAATTGGGGTTTAACGTCGTTCTCAATGGAATTTCATTTATATTATCCCAGATTGTCCACTTAACACTGTTCCTTGCCTTATTGCGGTGGAAAACACCCCTCGCGATTACCTGAGCCACATCGTGTGAATCACTTATATACCTGATGGTGGACAAATGGAGACAATCCTATAAACGGTATACATCGATTTGTTTGTTTGTTTGATTGGTGTTTAACGTCGTACTCAAGGGTATTTCACTTATATGATGACGGACAGAAATACAGAACATCGGATTGAACACTTCCCACCCTTAGCACACACTTCCTTAGCAGCCTCAACAACGTCTGTACAGCAAATTCAAAAAAAAGGTTGCTCTGATGAAGCCTTTATTAAATTCCATTTTATTGTTTCCATTTATTTATTTAAGCAATTTATGATTTTTTAAATAAATAAACCACCATAAAACTAAAAATTGTACAGGTAAATTTAATTCAAATACAACTGAATGAAACTATCAAAAGGCAACTTGGATTATTGTTATGATAGGACAAGCTAATTCATTAAATAAATGTAGGCCTACTGGTCTTTATTGTGGAGTAAGTGAGGAGTAGTTACAGATAGTTTGTCTACCAACAACTCTCCCTTGAAGTCTGAGTGAAGCCATTCCAATCAACTTCCCCATGAACTGCCATATGGTGGAGAAAATACATGTATATGTAATTTCATCAATAACTATTCATGAGGCAGGGCTGCAATCAATCATATCTGTCACTGATTGGTCACTTCAGGTCAGATGTCCATGCTATAATGCTTGTGTATTGCCCTGGGACATTTGATAATATGTGACCAGTGAAGTTAATGTTAGTCAGTCTCTCATGGGGCAGAAGTTCACACATACACATGTACCCCACAATAGATTCTACTAGTTGTTAGAACACACAGGCTTTATCAACAATGTGGCACCAATGAGGCAGAAAATGTGAAGCCATTATAATTCCTTGAGGTCTTTTAAGAGCACACTGATGGTGACTGATAAATGTTTTGTAGCCAAATGTAGAATATGTCATGTGGTGTAAGATAGTTAACTTCCATTTAAACAAGGAACCAAAACCAAAAAAGATTTGAAATAACAAAAATGTTTGTTTGGATTTTGTCCAATTTATGTGAAGTTTGTCTTAAAACAGTGGAATATACTTTCACTTGTTTATACACCATGCAGTGGTATATTAGCTATGCTGTAGCATTAAGGGTAATAAACCTAAAATGAAGATAAAAAAATTCAAGATTTTTTCTCCATGGGTCAAACAAAAGAGTAGTGTTAAAAGCGCCTGGTATGAGTATATTAAGACTAAAGTACTGTTTCAGTTGTGAAAACACAATGATATTGGAATGTTAACTTCAAGTCCTCTAAAACACACAATACTTTTGGGCTTATTTTTTGATACATTATTAAACCACCATATACTGAACACACATTTCAGGTCATTAATTTAGGTAAGCCATTTTATTGACCATATAGTTGTTAGATATACTTCACTCAAATGACGCAGTGCCAGTCGAGTGGTTCAGGAAATCTCTATGGCAACAAACACTGACAAGACATAACAATCACATAGATAAGATGGAACAGTACAGGTAGATCATTTCTTGCTGCTGCTTTACATGTAGGTGAGAGTTGGCTGATGTAATACATCCTATTAATTGAACGAATAAATCAAAGCTTTTAAACTCACAAAAGGGAAGAAATGATATGGCTTAAACACTATGATTTTTTTATATTTTCTTTTAAGCTTAAAGAAGTTTAATGATGAACCGTATGAATAGTAATCTATAGGAATTACAGTAAGAGGTGGTATGAGGTATGAGGTGTAACTGTCACAGGGAACATCAGTTAACTCCTCTTTCTATATAGCTCTAGTTTGCTTAACTACAAGATATTGGACCTACATGTTAGTGGAATAATCAACATTGTGTTTGAATGAAGGGCTCCAAAATGCGCCCAAATCCCAGCAGAAGAAACTGTTCTCAAATTAACTATGGCCAAATTACATGCGACCAAAGTTCTACAGAAAGCATTATTGAATTCTGTTGTATGTTTAAAGTGTCAAGGGACCTACATGTATGCAGGGCTCGAAATGGAGGCCTGCAAATTGCCAAAAGCAGGCCAAAATTTAGTCAAAGCAGTCCAAGTTAAAAACAGG
>JAVFBW010116554.1:0-15488 GCA_034783835.1 Mopalia ciliata | reverse complement strand
GCAGGGCACACTCCCAAGTCAATTTGAATAAAAACAAATGGTCAAATGTAGCAAGATAACAACAACAACTAACCCTACATGCTGTATATAGGTCATTGAGAGCAGACTGCCAGACTGTCGAAAACTCCCATATTTTTAGTCTGCAGCCAACAATACAAATCCATGCTTTTTATTATCAAAAATGCCAATTACGGTGCCAAATAAAGAGTGAATATTATATCAGGCGACGGGTTTATTCTTATACAGTGCTTTTATTGTAGTCTAGTCCTACATCATTTCATTTTCCCGACGAACTAGACGAAGTAATGCGCTCTACGTACAGAATCGGTCGCAAATGTAGGCCTATTAACTAAAAAAAAATGTTTTTCCGATCAGATTGTACTTTTTGGGCAAATTCATGGCCGCTATATAAAAGCTGTGAGGATGAAGTATGTAATTGAGGTCGTGGATGCTTTATTTCAGATATCTACAAAAGTGTTCCACTTACCTTTTTATTTTACACAAGTGCAAAAAATTCCAAATATGTAGAATAAAGGCTTATTTTAGATATGTTGAATTCTTTTTTACATATGTTCAATTATTTTTTACACAAGTGAAATTCTTTTCATCATATGTAAAATAATAATTAATTTTACAAATGTGGAACAGAATTTCACATATGTGAATTTCTTTTCCACATATGTTGAATTTCTTTTCCACATATGTAAAATTCTTTTCCACATATGAAAAATTCTTTTCCACATATGTGAAATTCTTTTCCACATATGTAAAATAAAGTCATTTATTTCACATATGTGGAAAGAATTTAACATATGTGGAAAATAATTCAACATATGTAGAATAAAGGTAGAAGTGATTAAACGGCTTGCCATAGGTTTCAGTCTAGTGATGGTAATTTTTTAACATCTCTGCGTTCTTTATTTATCCTGTTTGAGCTTTCAATAACAAATCTAGTTTTAAAAAGGAAATAACTCGTAAAATTACGACTAAAATACTTATATATTTTGGATAGTGACATAATTCCCTTAGACAAACATTAACATTCATTCGGCCAGATTGCTATCACTTTCTTCGATTGAACTACTAATCTTACTTCGATGTATCGCACACGGGTTCGAGTCCGCATTTCGCCCTCTGGTATTTCAGAGAGACACACGATGTGACTCCGGCAACGTGGGGGTGGCTTAAGAGGTTTTTGCCAGAGCTTCCACCGTATTTAAGCAAAGAGCTATGTAAACTGGGCTATCCGTCGGCATGTAAGTGAAATATCCTTGACTACGACGGTAATCTCAACCCCAAAATAGGCGTTCTTGATGGGTATTCAAAACAAGACAGTAAAAATCTCTCAAAAGGGTTCACAAACTTATGTAACAGCATCATAACTTCATATTTTCGAAAGGAAAGACAACTGTTTTTTGACCTAAACTTATTATTTCTATTGCATATTTTCAAAGACAAACATCTGTATTACACTTGCAACCGAGTTAGCTTAGCCGTTAATAATTTAATTTAAAAACCGGAACTGACGTCATTTTTCGAAAACACGGTTGTCATATCATTTAGTCGTAGCTGTCCACTGGCGGAGGGTTTCGTGTTAAGCCGAAAGTGAGGGTTTTTTAAACTGCTTGTCGTCTAAATACACGCAGAACGTATGTGTTACTCAAAGAGTTATGTTGAACATTTCGCTTAGATTAATTTCCAAGCTTGTGTATAAGGCTTCCAATGCTTCCTTAAGCAAACGGACACACTGATGAGTCTCGTCTGTTAAATAAACTAATTAACGGCTGTGCTTATTCCAATGCAAGTGCAATACAGATGTTTGTGTTCAAAAATATGCAATAAAAGTAATAAGTTTAGGTCGAAAAAAAAACAAGTTTTCTTGCCCTTTAAGAATTTTATTTTTTTCCATTCTCCAGTTTCACTGCTTACAGTAATCAAAAAGAGAGTTACTCTCGTATATGAGCATGGCCAATAACCAAGGAGTGCACACATTAATGTGGACAACTACAAAGGGGCAAAGTCATTAATGTGGACAACTACAAAGGGGCAAAGTCATTAATGTGGACAACTACAAAGGGGCAAAATCAATAATGTGGACAACTACAAAGGGGTAAAATCATTAATGTGGACAAATAGTTTGGATTTTAGCAAACGAGGGCGATTAACAACTGGAATGGGGATCGACAGTGGAAAAAAGGGAGATAATTATGTAACCCACGTAACAGGAAGTGCAATCCATCTCATTTACTAACATAATAGCATGGTATGAATATATTGTATGAATCAATGACATATATTTAGGTCATTTGTATGAATCCTATTGTTAATCAATAACATAGATGGCTCTACCTGTAATACGGGTGACAGAGTTATCTACCTTTTTACTCACTGGCGTTCCCCATTAGCTACATGGTTCGGACATAAACAACAAGCAAGAATAGTAATTTGATCAGTCATTTTATTGCTTATATTAATGACATACCATTTTTTATGCATCTATTATAATTATTTTTAGTATGCATAGCGGAACCAGTAAAATGACACGATACAAAAAGTTAGAAAATATTAAGCAAAAAACCAAAAGGACAAGAGAAGCCTCATCTTTGTAGAGCGTATACACATTTGTTCCTCAGTCCTTATAGAGACTGGTAGCGGACCGTTGAACTGATAGCGGACACTTATACAGTTGTCGTGTGAACGATCCTTTCTTTAATTAATTGGGGTTAAGCCGGTTGAGAATTGACCAAGTTTAAAATGTTACCGTGTGAACAACGCTAAAATCACAGCTTTTGATTATAAAAATTGTCTGCGGAACACCAGCAAACAGAAAGCGAAAAGTTGAGATAATAATTTCGCCACCTTGTTAGATCCTTTGGAATAGATTTACTATATAGAAATGACATGAAACAACCATTCAATGTGAATGAGGGTTACAAATCGGCTTTATAGTATAAGTACGCCTTTCGCTACCACAAACTTGATGGTATTGTCAATTATAGAAGGGGGCACTTCAGGGTTATCTGGATTGATCTCAATTTCTCTTTGTTGTAGTTGTTGCACAAAATGTCTCAAGGTAAGAAAATCATATTTTAAAATAATTTTGTTCTATTTTTTCACTATAAGTTTATCGCCATTAGTATTATTTACTGTAGTACTTGGGAAATATTATGTTTCATATATCAACGGCAGTTCCTATATTTATTTTATTGTGATTTCTGTTAAACGATGTCAATTAGGCGGAATATATATTTAAAAGCTCCAGTTCAAATCCCGGTGCTGACAAGTAAACTTGTCTTCCTTTATAATACAAATATATAATCCTGCAGGTATTTGTGTGTTCGAATCCCGGTGCCGACAACCACACTTGTCTTTCTACACAATACAAATATATATATATAACCAATGGAGGTATATATACTTTTAAAATGTAGTGAAAGACAGTTTTGCTTGGCTTCACATGGATTCGAACCACGGGACCCAGGTCAAACCCTTGAACCAACTAAGCTACAGGCACACGACAGTTTTACCATGGTAATTATCAAAGCAAAGATGTCGAATCTTCCTGTAGGAATCTGTGGTATATACATAGTTCCACCGTGAGCCTTTGTATCTCAGTCCGTTAGAGTGCTGGTCCTGCTACCCTGAGGCCCGAGTTCAAATCTAGGTTGAAGCATTACAAATTGTCTTTTTTTTACAATAAAAATGTATATAACAAATCAAGACTACAGGGGAAAAGACCGTAGTCACACAAAAGCAGAAAATCAAAATTTTAACCATAAAAGTCTGTAATTGTAAATAAGGTATATAATTTTCAGACATTGCTATTTAAGGACTACGGTCGTTTTCGGACACAAAAGTATGCATCGGGGAAGGTTTATGCAATGAGCTCATAGCTAAAGGGGTAATCGCGAAATTCACATTTTGTGACTACCGTCTTTTTTCCCCTGTGGTCTTCAAATACAATGCCGTACTTCTTTCTATAAGCTGAACAGTGAATGCATCATCATGTATTTTTTTCTCCATATATCATAATTGTGTTCATTTTCAAACATTTGGTTGCCATCCTGACTGAATGAACAGACCAATCTTCCTGATGTCCAGTGATCGCAAAGATGGAAACGTTTCTTGAAGAGTCGTTTCTTCAAATTTGCTCAACAAATTACCGTCAATGTTTTCATTAGCAAAAGACTCTATGACATTATTTTTTAGTCCAAGTCGCCTCAAAGCATCACCAACTTCCTCGACAGTGAGGCCTGACAAACCATTGGCAGCTCTTGGAGTTGAACAATCGGCAGAGGCGGAAATGGCCGAAAACTCGGCGGGATTACAAGAAGTCACAGTTGGTGTCCGCCCTGATGATCCAACATGGCTGCTAGCACCGACATTAGCTGAAGATGCCCCGAGGGGCAAATCGTCAATGTATTCCCCAGGTGACACAGGCCTGTAGCACCCACTATCATAATACGATATTACTTCCACAGAAGGCTGCGTACTCTCTGGTGGGTTTTTCGGGACATCATCAACAGGACTGTAGTCTGGATCGGAGGGCTTTTTCAACAAATATCGGTCGGGGAAATCGTAGTCCCTTAAGTCTGCCAGCCCATTTAATTCTAACCAATTGTCCCCTATCGATGTATTTGTCGAGCTATTCTCGTAATTTGTGCTGGACCCACCGCTAACGCTGCGGTCACTGCCAGAACTACTGTTACTCACTGTACTATTCATTCTACCTCCAGACTTATCTTGGAATCTTAACACTTGCTCGATGGGTTGTGTTTTCTTTAACACTTCATAAATACTGGTGCGGTCAGGCTTCTTCATTTCTGGAGAGCCGTTAATTCTATTACTCTTCGGTCTGGGTAGTCTTGGTGGTAGAGGTGGGGGAGGAATGTCAATCGAACTATCTTCTGTCCTTCCCGAATCTGTTTGAACAGCGGGAATGGTATCCTGGTCAGCGCATTTAACACGATCATCTGTCGAGAAAATTGGACAAGACAGATAAGTTCCTTCCAGCGATAAACGGAAACTTGCTCTATGCTCTGTGGATTTACTACCATCATCTTTCAAACTCTTGTCACGCTTTTTGACTTTAGTTTCTGAACTTAGCCAGATCATTTCGTACTCAGCCCCGTTTTCTACTGGTTCGACCGATTTATTCGTACCGGATGTATCGATATATCCGCATTGTTCCATTATGGATGTTCTCTCCTTCTCTGCTAGAGAACGTTTTTGGGCTTCAGTGCTTGTTTTAGCGACTGGTTCCGAGAGCGTAGAATTGCTTTGTGCAGACAAACTTGTGTTTGTACTTTGACTCTCTGACGAAGCAGGTGTCGGAAGTTCTGTTATAAAATCAAAAGACACTTTCATATCCCTGACGTAAACTTCGGCTCGCTCTTGACACATTTCTAAGGCTTGTTGGTAAGCTTTACTCTCCAAAAGCTGCCGTGTAGGAGAGGCGACTTTGAACAGTAAAATAGATTGCGTAGATAATTCTAACAGTATGTTTTTGTAGTTTAACATTGTAGAAGCAACAACAGTATCCTCTTCGAACGATGCAGTCAGCCGAAGCATGCCGGAAAATGAACAAGGAGCGTTAGGTATACGACCATAGACTAGTTTTACGTCTAACGGAAAATAAAGTTTTTTGAGGATCTGTTTTAATTGCATGACACAACCTGTTACAGATCCATTTGTATAAGATATTGGATAAAATGTTCCCGATTGGTCCAGGTTGATAAGGATTTCTCGATCAGTTTCGTCTGTGCATTTGAGGTATTTTACTTCTATGTCTTTCTTTTTCTTCTTTTTAAACAGTCCAAAATCTTTATTCACTTTGGAAGTACCTACGTAGACTTTGCCAGACCTTAAAACGTCCCCCGGCAAAAGCTCACGTCTGGCATACGTCATTGAGCCATCTTTGTCCGACAAAATATAAAATCCAACCAGCTTTGTTGTCACAAGAAACCGACATACTCTCGACGTTGCTATAGCTGCAATGGATCCGAAATGAGGCACTCGACTTCCGTCTTTCAGTATAGCAAACCAGCCTACAAAAAGAAAGAAAACTTTAAAAATTGGTTACACTTGTTTTTTTTTTTTAAACGTTTATATGCTGATTTCAACAGGATGTTATTCCAAAAGTGACGTCAAAAAGAATTACATTATTCGAAAAGCGATGATACATAACGTTAGTGTTGCTTGATGACATGAAAGGAACGCAACGCCAAAATAGAAACTACGAGTGCGAGTGTAACAGCAACATGTGAAAACAACAGTGTCGTTCAATAAGGGGTTTTCTACTTTTGAACTGATTGACAACCCAGTATCTTGTTTGTAACATATTTAGAACTTTATATACCATGTAAATGGTCATTACTTTCTCTCGACATGTCTGTAGGGTACTCATAACAACTCCAGATTAAGATCTATTTCGAAACTTGTTGCGGAGAGTTTATCTAAAACATCAGATGAGCCATTAATCGACATCCCTGTGCAAACGTGATAGCTTATTAAAATATGTATATATGTAACCCAAAGGTCCAGGGTTCGATTCCCGGTGGAGGAAAGCAAATTTGTCTCTCTTCATTTATTTATTATATCTATATATTATGAATGTGTTTTCGTGTATACATGTATATATAAATCACATTAAGCAAGGATTGGCGAACAGGCAACAAACGGAGCTGTTTATGATAGAAAACGTTACAACAAAACAGATAGTGTAGTACATGATAAAAACAAACATGCATATGAACGGAGTGGTAACCTCTGAACCAGAGTACAAACAAAGCCTTATTTACTAAGAGAGCATAAATCGCTCTTCAAACTATTTCGGTTCTTGCGTACAAGAAAATCCGAAATATAGTGTCAGGTTTAGGGTTAGTATAGAGGTTAGTTTTAGGGTTAGGTTTACTATTAACCCTAACCAAGAACTAAAACTTTACTTAATAGGTCTACTCATTTATACATAAATGATCTTTGTTGTACAGTCACTGAAAAGGTACGGGAGATTTGCCGCGTATGCCCGGTTTTAAATATCCAAACAAAATCCTGAAATTGCTTTTCATTATTCAAACTTTGATTGACTCCCGACAAACCTATTTTACCGACAGATAATTGAATTCCGAAGTATTCCTCTACTGGCCACCATCGGCTAATTACCTCTATTTTTTAGTAGCCGCTGTTACAAAAAGATCTGTATTTTAAAATCGCGTGTGATCTATGAGCCTCAATTTTGATATTTTTAATTAGTATAAGGCCTGTTAGTGTTTTTACACCATATTTAATTTCATTTCTGGTGCAGTGATAGCATTATAACGTTTTTCACCTAGAATTTATCATTAAATCATTAAGTTTATCGAACTGCATTAGTGTATTTTTAAATCGAAAGTTGTTAACCCAATTGCTGGTGTTGAACGGGACAAAACGTTTGTGTAGGGAGACTTATTGTAAGAGAAGGCCTACATAAATAACAGGCATACACATGTATAACTGTGTGTGGTTAAGTACACAAATACGAGGTCTTTATCTCAACAACGGTAAGTGGATACATTCAATAGAAAAGGATCAAACATATGCGAATAGAAAGTTAACTCAAAAGTTATGTCTTGGTTCATTTAAAAAGTAACAGAATACTGTTAAATTTACGTGAATCCAGTTTTCGAAATCTGTCCAAAATATATGTAAGGTTGGCAAAGCTGTCTTGAAAGCAGAGCAGCTAGGGTCTCCACGGTACTCCCTGGGGCTAATTCCTGTCATTCGATAGGAAAGGAAGAAAAATAGCAAACAGATGTCTTCAAGGGGTTCTTTTTTAGCTTCTCGCGCTGAACGCTGCGAAAAAAGTTTAATGAATGTAAAAAATGACGGGGGTTGAAACCAAATGACCCTGGAAGGCTCATAAGTTCGCCAAGGGGCAATTGATGTAGGAAAGAAAAACAGGACCGGCATTTAGCTTTGCAACTACGGTACTCTTGAACGTAACCATTGCAGAGTAAAGTTCCAATTTCCCATAGGAAGATGTGTGAGGTTTATATGCTTAAAAAGATGATCAACTTTCGCTTCTACATGGGGGTTAAGTTATTGTGCCATAGAAAATAAGAGAATTGCTGTAAGGATAATAAACTAGGACAGATCATGGGAAGCTGTGGTAGGCCAGTGGCTGTTGCTAAGTAGCTAGCGTGTCGCACTACTGACTATTTTGTGTTGTACCGCCCACAGACCCGGAGCCCTCAGTCGACCAAAGTTATATAATATTTACACGAAATGACTCCGGCAATCGCGGGAATGTTTTCCCCACTTTTTTTCGTCATACATATACTTCAGTAAGGTAGAGTACGGAGTGGACAAGTCAGTTTGGCATATAATAAGTGAAACGCCCTTGATCGCCCAAGTTAAAAAAAAACCACCAATCAAACAAACAAACAAACAAATCATTCCCCTAGACACCTCTATTAATGTGGATTAGGTGGACAAATGGTAACACATGCATGGCTGCTAAGTCGCATTGGATTTTTAATCACGACTAAATCCAACCGGCCCAAAGATAGACAGACTCGTGCTCGTGATAAATTAACCATTAAGATGTCTCAGAGAGATTGTCAATAAGATAAGATAACTTATCCCTTTTTAACTGACAGACATCTCTGTGATTTCTCTTGCAAATATGTGTTGGGTGAGTATGCTTAATTCTAAGAAATCTAGTTGGAAATTTCCACATCTGTTTAACATTATCAACTGTGAAGTTAACATTCCCCTAAGGCATATTTTTTGCAATAGAGTAGGCCAACAATGCAAATCACAACCAGTCTCGTGCAGCACTATATTGTTATTAAATATATTTGTGTCTTTCAGGAAGTATATATTGACAATATTTTTGGGATAACACTGTCACAATTTGAATTTTTTAAGGCCGGTCCGGGAATGGAACCAACGACCCTCACGGGGGGGCACAAGATCGTCGCCGGAAGCCGCAAATGCCGGCCACCAGGAGCACTTAGCCAGCTTCTAAAAACAGAAGGTTAATTTTCTGTACTGCTGACGAGTCGGTGTCTGGCTCTGGTCGTCATGGGTTCGATTCCTGGACGCTTCTTGACCTGTAAATGTTCATTACTAGAATAAGCTCAAAGTAAGAAATTGCTATCCTAATCGAACGAAACTTACACTGTAATTATATTGTACGTGAGAAAGATATGTAAAGCATTTGATTTATTGGGTAAATCTTAGTTTCTATCATTTTGTCTGATAAAAATGACAGTCTCAAATACGTCAGCGTTTTGAAGATATGGTATATCCCGGAGAGGGGCAGACGCTGGGTGGGACTTGGAACATGAAACCTCAAAGAACTAACAGTATGAATCCCGGGCAAGTCAGTCTGTCGTTTCCGGTCGTTCCCACGACGAAGAAAAAATGTAACCTTAACTTTATGTATAGTGGATTCCCTGTCTGAATTACAAACGTCAGTTAGACATAAATACCAAGGTTATTACAGTTCATGTCTTTGTATAATAAAACAAATAAATACATCTGTTAGTAGGTTATAGTAAAAGATAATTGCATTTCTTTGGCAAATTTCTTCTAGTAGACCAAGGAAGATGTGGTTTAATTATAAGTTAAGAACAGATTCTGTATCTGATTTATAAAGTGAACAACATTTGTTTGTTTGATAGAGAAACCCCATATTGCTACATGCCATCCCACACTGATTGGTTTTAAAAAAAAATTAAGTGAAACTACAACACAAATGCATGGAACTCTTTATGTGGCCGGTAGCAATTAATCAGAGGCAGTTTCATTGTGGTCCACATCCTTTTGAAATTCTGTAAAACTAGAAGACAAAAAAACAGTTCCTTAGAGTTGCACATGTTTGACTTTTTTGGCAAGTTGCAGTGAGCTTCACCTATCTACGCCAATCTACGGGCACGAAATCAGCGTCACAGGTTTCCCGTCTTGCAGATGGCTGCAAAGCTGACAGTATCCTTATATATCCTGTTGTACTGAGATGCGGCCAGTTTTAGGTAGTTTTTGTCGATGCACGCCAATTATTATCCACATCAATTGAAAATTTGCGTGATTACCCTTTGAAGTTTTATGGATCGATTGACTGCCTTCTGGTTCATGTTAAACTTGTAACTTGATTTAAGGCATTGTATTACTTATGCTTTTTCGAAAATACTTGTTAACGACGGGAACTCCGTTTCACGGTTTATTTGATTGGGGTTTAATGCCGTACTTACACTCTCATACAACGGCATGTCAGTACAATATTTGAAGGAAACTACTCTCGATACATAATAAGTAAGCTCATTAGCTTGAAAACGGTGCTAGTATCTGCACTGAAACATTGCTATGAATAAACCCAGAAGTTGAAAATCCATAAAGTCTTACTTATTATGTTATCATCCCAACTTCTAAATTCCACTCAAACAAGTTACTCTCGATACCACTGCCAAAACACAAGACAATCGCATGATATAATTTATTGGTTGCTTGGTTGTTTTACGACATGCTTAAGGGTATCTCACTTATATGACGGCGGTGTGTTTCAACAAGAATTGACACTAGCACAACCAAGATGCGACGCGTTTCCATAGTTAATTTTCCTTCAGTGCTAATGTAAAGACAACAGTGTTATATACTCGGCAAACAAACTGCCCTTAGCCAGAGGGCTCACAGGATATAACACAAGATACTAGTACAAGATCAGATTCTTGTTGACCCTTAGCTCCGTGAGCACTAGTACAACAGAAACGTCTCTACTAACCGTCCCACTGTTATCTCCCATAATAAACTGACAATATATTACGCTCGTAAGAATTGAAGTTTGTTAAAACAATGCTCTATATAGGGTTATATTTCCTCTGCACAATGTAGATAAGTAGCCTACTCGCTCTGTCAAGTTCAGTTATCAAAACTTATACAGTAACGGCAGCAGATTGTGGCAAATTATTCTGTCCATATTAATTATAGCTGTCAAGGTATATGTTTTAGTCATTAACTCGGTTATTTAAAGACCAACCCTTTTAACGAGCACTCAAGCCAGTCTTAACTTGTATGGCGGGAACCAGTTCGCCTTCACACAACACATTGACCAAGTTAACCTGCATCTGAAGTAGGAGAAGATTTCTAGAAATAGTTTATGACTTTGAAGGTGTACACAGATAACTGCATAGCCTGCGTTATTTTAGGATTGGAATATTTGGCGATACCGCTAAATTAAGATTGTACAGTCCAGAATAGTTTGAGTGTTTATTGGTGTTCAACTACTATTTAAATTAAATTCACTCATATAACAGCGTTCGTGCTAGTCCAATGAGTGAAGGAAGCCACCCTGGACGTCACTGGCAACGAAGACAAGACAGGACAATCCCACAACTCCTGGGCTCGTATATTCATAAAGGCAGTTTGTCAAAGTTAAGAAAAACAAAGCCAATTTTCAAACATCACTTTAAATACATAAACGCTATATTTCTTCACTTTTTGCGGCATTCATTAATTATTTATAAGCGGATTTTTTCCAATTGAAACTTATTATTTAAATTTTTGTGTTTTTCAAAAGAGAAAAATAGGCTGAAATGTAGCTAAAAATGTCTTAACTTCAACAAATATTTAATTTGCTTTATGAATACGAACCTAGCAGTACAAGCACCGTCACAATTCTCTCTTATGACAGCGTGTCAGCCGAATTGGTGAAGGAAACCACCCTCGAAGTCACTGGCAACAAGGACGAGACAAGGCAGTACAATCTCAGAACCCATACAGTAGTACAACGACATAAAAAATAAATCGTTTTCCAGTTGTCCTTAGCTCTGAGAGCACCAGGGCCCGTATTCATAAAGCTACTAAGGTATTTCTTAATTCAGCCAAATTTCAGCCTGACATTTGATCATTGAAAAGTTACATGTTAAATAATTAGGTTGACATTTTATAAATTTGACTTAAAATCTTTTATTTAAGATCATACAAAATAATCAAAATGGTGTTTAAGTATTTAAAATGATGCTTGAACATTCGCTAAGTTTTTCTTAACTTTAAGAAATACTTAAGTAGCTTTATGAATACGGACCCTGGGCAGCAGTTTGCTTTATCCTTCCCAACCCGTGTGGCAGACTTGAGTAGAGTTTCAATGTCAATCTGTGTCATAGCAAAATAGCATACTTAAAGGGATATTCCAACTGTTCAAACTTGAACAACTTATCTAGTGAATTTTCGTTGTTTTTCTCCAGCAAAAAAAAAAAAAATTATATATAATTATATAAATTTTACGCCATCAAGATAAATTTTGACATAACTAAATTCCCGAGAACAATTATCAAGTATGATATTTCCGTCTCAATTAAAGGAGCTTTTCGGACAATACATGTTCCAGAACCTAAATTCTCTCTACATTTTCTTTGTACGGACAAAAGATAGTATTGGATTACGATTAAAAGGGATTGTGTGTAGGTTCTAGCTTCCAGCTGGTGTAGGTTTGACCTACAAATCAACCTTATTCAAGATTTCAAGAAAAAGAGTGGAAATTTGACCAACGAGTTCTAACGTTTCCTTCTATGAATGATAGGATATCCCCACAGCCGTATGATATCATTTTCCCAAGGCAAGGGTCAAAATGCATAAGACAAGACCGACGCAATCTCACCCTTGCCACACTTGGCTTGGAAAACGTGCCAAACATTTCATTGGACTATTTTCGAAGCAAACAGCCAATCATAAAGTTGTTTACAAATAAAAATGTGGACAACAACTAAGCATTGCACCACTGTCATTTAACGTCTCTGATTATTATACCAAGACTATTTAAACATGTAGCCCACTTGTCAGCCTCTTTTTAGACTGCTAAAGAAAACTCCAATCGGTTTGGGTGGGGGTTTGGGTCGGGGTACAGTTTGAGTAACTCAGATATTTTCGCGTGTGAGGGCAAGGTAGGCATTAAAGCGGGGTCCTTGCCTCTGGAAGATTTTAATTGTTATACGCTACGGTAACTTAACTACACTGTTCGTATAAAGAAACTGTAGCAACTTTGCTGACAAATTGTTATAAGTTTTGCCAGACAATTTCGGAGGTCAGTCGGGTGGCAAAACGTTCTGTAAGTCAAATAAATTACTTTGGTTGGGTACCCTGTGCATGGCTGCATTTTCTTCTGCAAAATATACAAAATGCTTAAATTACACTGTCACATTTGGCCGCTAACTAAGTGCTGTATATTTATGTGCTGTATATTTTTATGGTGTATGTTTATGCTGTCCATCCACTATGGGGAAATAATATATATCAATGTTGCCAGTACGGTTTAACATATAGCAATTCACCTCATGGTTGCCCTCGTGTAAAGCATAAGGAAGTTACTCGCCTTTCTTTAAGTGAAACACACTAGAAAAACGAGTCTAACACTAACCGATCGATTAATCAATCGACCAATCAACAAATCTCTTTACTAATTTATTTGCACCATGTTGCGTTTGATCGGACATGTTAGTCGACGGGAGAATGTTATCAGATATTCAAATCTGATATGCAAAGATATAACAAGGAAGCATGGAATATAAAATTGATTAAATTCCGTGTAACCAAGAAGTCACATTGACTTTGATGAACCAAGAAGATTAGACAGGGTGTTTGTTATTAGATAAACTAATGGCCTGATATAACAGACTTCACATTGTCAAAGTATATGGTTCGAACCCTCTGCCAAAAGTTAAAGCTAACAAATATTTTTCAATAGAAAATGTCCCCTCCCCTTTCTCTCCTCTCGCCGTATCCCCCTGTTTCTATACAAAACACACTCAATATAAAATGTTCAAATTAAATAAACTACTATTAATTAAGGACGCAGAAAAAAGTCAGCAAACCAATAAAACGTTCCGTTCGGCATATAGAAACAGATTGATATTGCATTTAGATTACAAAATAATTCAATTTCGTTTTGTTTTTTTAGATAGGTTTTTGGCAGAGAATGATGTGACTGTGGACTGGGTGTGCATTGTTCGCTTAAGACACCGTCATGGTTACACCTTTATTCCTGACAACACAAAAAAGATAGATAAAATTAATCAATCACTTCGTGACTCCTAGTCCAGATTTTTGTGATTGGAACACCTCTTTTGGCTATAGGCACGAAATTTATGTTACTTAGACAGTGGATCGAGGCCAAGCTATCGTGTGCATTACATGCACAAGTCTGATTCTCCACGTAAGCGATAAGCTGATACAGCATGCTTGGTATATCCACATTTTATTGCTGCTAGATGCAGAATTCTGTATTTCTGATCGTCTATCATATCACGTAGCCTTATCTAGAGATACAGTTTCAGCGCTCTTGTAATTTTAAGGTTTTTTTTTTTTACAATTACCGACTTTATGTGTTTAATAAATTATTGTCCAATAATGTTTTGTTATCTGAACGCTATGCTACATTTTGTATTTCAATAACAACCTTAAATAGACCATAAAAAGTGGAACACCACGGTCCAAGTACAAGTTGTCATGTCGCCATATCCCTAACCTGGTCCCCGTCTCCTCCAAGGCATCATGCTACAGGAGATTCCGCTGTGGGACAATTACACGATTAGAAGTCTTCAAGCCCAGTAGCTACATTACTGCGTAACACAGCAATGAAACATATCTATATACTCCCGTGGTGTTAGACAGAGAGATGTTTCAGTGTCTTTGGGACACCCAAGTAGCAGTTTGAGATACCCAGCTTCAATCAAAGTTAACAAAGGAAAGATAGGGAAAATTTTAAATTAGACCTGCTTATGTATGTAAAAATGGAGATATGAGACACCTTATTCTTGATTTCTGGTTAACACTTTACTCCCTATCCCCTCTCAACCGGTGGAGTCAAGCAAAATTGTCTTTCTCTACCATAAAAATAGTGAATAGAAGTGCACTTTACTTTACAGGAGTCTTGTAACAAAGCACAGCTTACATGTGCTTGGTTAAGTGCATTCGGAAGTCATCAGATGTACTGCGTATGTAATCTTGGATAGTCGCCATTATAACATGCGTTTCTACAAGATCAACTGATTGACATATATATAGTCCACGCTGTATGCAGAATATGCAAATTAACAGATGTTTTGGGTTCACTACGTTATGTAATCCCCTACTAAATTTGTAATAGTTTGGCATTACAAAATGGACAAACAATCAATATTGGACCTCTTTGAACCCCATGTCGTTCTAAAAGCCACAAGTCGTCAGGAGCTTCATCAAAATTTAATCAGGGGTGGATATATTGGTGAGGTAAGCACAACTGATTTATTGTCCGACCAATCGCAAAACACCAATACCACTCTGGCTGTGTGCAGATTTATATCTTCTACTAGGAGATTTACGTAGTTTGCCGATCGAGCATAGCCTTTGCTAGCAGAAATTGGACTGCCATCACAAATCAATTATTTCCTTAAGATTTGTTTTACAATGCGTGAATATAATATTCACCTTACAACAATTGTATTACTAATGCCTACGTAGAATATCACCATCTTATT
>JAVFBW010116543.1:0-15489 GCA_034783835.1 Mopalia ciliata | reverse complement strand
CCCGCCATCACATAATCTTAAAGGGAAAAACCACTGATTCTACCTAAACTTATTATTTTTATTGCATATTTTCTAAGACAAACATCTGTATTGCACTTGCATTCCAGTAAGCACAAATGTTAATTAGTTAGTTCCGGACTCAAATGGCCCAATTCTGGTCCGTTTTTTGTTTGCCGGAAGGATGACTTGCAAAAACAAGAAACTGCAAGCCCATAGCCCTAATTCGACCTGCATTGGGTTGTATCTGGTAAATGAAAGCTGGCCTCTTTTAGGCTGCCAAATAATGGGCCAATACTGGATTGATTCAGTCCAATCTCATGGCTGATACATAACTGAACCATGATGACAATTGCACTGGACCTGTAAGGGCCCGTTTGTGGCAATTTCGATTCGTGCAAGCCATAACAGTCGTAACAATGCCAATAATGGGCCAATTGCACAATGTTTACTGGGAACACATACTTTGAGCATGTTTATCCCTCTTTTTTAATTGCTCCATGAATTGAGTCCTATGGTTATCTATGCCCAGATGAGAAACTGGAAGTAGATTTGTTTCTATATTTTTGTCTTCATGGTGTATTGGTTGTCGTGTCTGCCTATTAATTCTACTAGTACTTTTATGTATCGCCTACGGGTTCGGCGGGTGGTTTGAGGGAGCTTCTTGTTGCCCTGGTGATCTCAGAGCAGTGGTGTCGAGGGTGGTTTCCTTCTCCCATTGGGCTGGCACATCGTCATATCAGTGAAATAACCTTGAGTACGATGTTAAACCCCAATCAAACAAACAAACCTACAGGTTCGACTCAATCAAACAATCATGATGGGGCCCAGTAATCTCAGTTATCCACCATATTTAAGCAAGTAACAATGTGAACCGGACAATCCATCATATTCATAAAATACACTTGAGTATGATGAATAAAATAACCCCAGTCAAACAAACAGTTTCAAACTTTTAGCTTGATGACTGAAGATCAATACAATCTAGTTAACACATATGATAGGCACAGGTATATACCATCATTATTGGAGTGTAATATGGTTAGAAGTAGTGTAAAAAAGTGTCAAGCGAACAAACGCTCTGAATGTTGTTTTGTTTGTGTTTCAGAATTATGATACATTTGCAGAGTCAATTGAAAATGATGAGTTGTTTGAGTTTTTTAAATTATCAGTGAAAAAAGAAGTCTCACAAGCAGCTGTCACAATTACAGGGGTAAGAATATTTTTTAGAATCTTTTCATCTGTTTCATGAAATGCCAGTTTATGTACAATGCTCATCCTGGCTGTAGTAAGAAAGACATACACAGAGTTTACTCAGGCCATTTTTATTGTAAATAGTTCTTCCGTTTCCCAATGTTGATTTTTGTTGTGAAATCACCTTCCCTGTTGACTATCTTGGTATATTCTTGTGGGTGCGTTTTTTCTCGAATTTAAAAATTGGATGCCCAAAGTGAAATCTGGGTGCACCGTTTCACCTTCAGCTGTGGACCAATAATTTGGAAACCTGATAGTGGGTTTTCATAATATATGATGGGTTCATTATAACTGTGCGAACTCTACATTGACACATATGAACTGTACATTTTGTTTTGACATTTTAAATAACTGCTTTTATAGAGTTAACGTCGTTGTCATTGATTTTGCGTAATCTGTGTTAATCTTTGGTTAATGGTCCATTGTAGATTTCACGGGACCTTAATTCATTTGAAATGTAATGTATTACATCACTGCACTGGCATACGAGAAATACATGTATCTTGTCATTGTTCTCTTGTAAATGCAAAAAGCTCTATATATAAAGATTCAAGAAAGATTATATATTTGGAGGATTTTGTGACTAAATTGCATGTATCTGCTAGGCAACAGTGTAGTGAAAACAATAACGTGCCAAACAACCTTTTAAAATGATGCGATATACACCAGGAAGTTGATTATCAGCTTTCATTTGTATTAAACATCAATGAGTATACACATGCCCATTAAGAAAGTTATAATGTTGTTTCCAGACCCAAACAAGGACATATTATGTTCCACTCATGTTATCCATAGTACTAAGGAGTTTATTATGTTTAGTTAAATGATTTATGTAAATATATTCTTGAAATGGTTTTGCCTATTTTTGTCTACATTAGAATAAGTGGTCTTTTTTCATTGTTCTGTTTCAATGATTGTGTGTTATTTTGTCTTTCACTTGTGGAAGCTGTAGTGTAAAAATAATTCTTTAAACATATTATTGAAATTCTAGTCATGTATGTTTAATTTTGTTGGTGATATAATTCTGTATTTTGTGCTGCCATTAGGAAGAAGGTGAAGAGAAAAAGGACCAGGTAACTTATATGTATCAGCATGGTGTGATCATTTCATGTATTACAATAATGTAGATTTTGTTTTTGTCTTAGTTTCATTTGTTATTTAATATTTCTTTAAGGTAAGAAAAAAATGTTTTGCCTGATTGTGATCGCATGTAGTATTATAGTGAAGATTAGTGTAAATGTATACATATCCTAATCAAGGTTATATAGCACTAGAAATTATATGATTGTTAGGTTTTTACTTAGAGATTAACTGAAGAACTGATAAACGCTGTGGAAGTTTTTCCAAATGTTGTCAACAGCTTGTTGGGGTTTTTTTTAATGAAGCAAAACTTTCCTAATAAAAGTTTATACAATTTTAATTCTGGGCAAAGAAGTCATTTAGGAAGACATTTTTATTAATTGTTCTACAGAAGGGCATAAAAGGTCCATGAGGTGATAGAATTTAAGTTCTGTGATGGTTTGAGTGTTCTGTTTCCAGAACAAAACAAAGCTCTCGGAGCTAAAGGGGAACAGGAAGCTGATCTGTTTGTGGTGTCTGTATTGCACCCTGTTGTTGTCCTGTATTTGTTCCATGATGTCTATGTTTGTTGCCAGTGGTGTCACGGGTGGTTTCCTTCACCCATTGGGCTGGCACATTTTCATATGAGTGAGTCACATGTTGTGGCTCCGGCAATCGCGGGCATGGTTTTTATGAGGTTTCCTTCTGGTTTTCCACTGAAATATGGCTGTGTACAGTGTGAAGTGGACAATCCGTCGTCGTATAGGTGAAATACCCTTGAGTACAATGCTAATCCCAATCAAATAAACAGCAAATCGTCATATAAGTGAAATACCCTTGAGTATGACTTTAAACCCCAATCAAACAAACAAACAAAAATCTGTCAGTCATTAAATTCATTTTAGCTTAGTTTGCATTCTCTTTGCTCAAGGAACATTTTTTCCCCATATATCTAAACACTTGTGTGAGTGTGGCTATTGTCGGAGTACATCACCATCATATTAGCAAAAAGGGGCTTCAAAGTCTTAATCACCAATAAATCAAAATCAATTCAATTCATAGTTAATTAGAATGAATGTAAGCTAATAACTACTTTGTTAGCTGTGGGTGCTTAAGTGGGAGATTCTTCCCCCATGGTGTTCTTAGAGCGTAGGGGCATCATGAAGCGGATATGTTTGGGATGTTATTGTATTGTGTCTTGTCATATCTGTGCTGCCAGCAGTGGTTTCATTCAACTATTTGGCTGGTACACCATCATATGAGTGAAATAAACTTAAGTACTGCGATGAAACCAAACCAAATAAACCATCTCTGTAAGTTGACATTCTCTTAGTCAGACTACAAACTTGTCCAGAAATTGCTCAGTGTTAAATACATGTATGAGTTATTTTTATGTTTGTGCATGGTTTGTGTCCTAATGATGAGGTCAAAGTTCAAGCAGTTCTTGGCCAGGATATATGTAATCTGAAGTAATGCAGCTTCCCTTCTAATTTTGCCCTCCTTGTCTTTAGAAAAGTTTTCTAATGGAAGCCAGCTATTTACATTATTAATTAAATTCAATACTCCTACAAATTACAATTTTTAAGTACTTAAACTTTGGGGGAGGGGCTGCAGGGTTTTCTTCCTGACATTGGCAATGCAAAAATCATTCTATTGACATACATTGAACTTTGATGTTAAAAAAGAAGAAAATTAATTATATATAATTATGTAGTTTGGGATATTCTGTTTGCAACTTATAATTTCATGTAGCAGTATTTTGGTAGCCAATACAATCAATACAGTTATTATGTTAAAAAAAGAATAGTTGGATTGCCTAAGTTAAAGGATTAACTAGGATGATGTAGTTATGATATGCCTTGTACTTGGTAAATAAAAAGCCTGCATCAAGTATAAAGGCTTGTATCATCTTTCCTCTTTTGTAACATGTGTTCCAATTTAATCGTTGCTTTGTTTTAGAAATGAAATAATTATTGCTGTTATTTCTCAGCCCAAGGAAGATGACAATGAAGGTGATGAAAAGAAAGATAATGTTGAAGAAGATGAAACTAAAACTGAAGAAAGCAAAAAAGATAATGATAAAGAGGATAAAAAGAAAGCTGACGAAGAAGAAGAAGAGAAGAAAGAAAGTCCTATGGAAAGACTTAAAAGATTACGAGGAGGTGATGAAGAAGAAGAAGAAAAGGAAAAAGAAGAAGAAGAGAAGAAAGAAAGTCCTATGGAAAGACTTAAAAGATTAAGAGGAGGCGATGATGAGGAAGAAAAAGAGAAAGAAGATGAGGAAGAGAAGAAAGAAAGTCCTATGGAAAGACTTAAAAGATTACGAGGAGGCGATGATGAGGAAGAAAAAGAGAAAGAAGAAGAGGAAGAAAAGAAAGAGAGTCCTATGGAACGACTTAAAAGATTACGAGGAGGCGATGATGAAGAAGAAAAAGAAATGGAGAAAGAAGAAGAGGAAGAGAAGAAAGAAAGTCCTATGGAAAGACTTAAAAGATTACGAGGAGGTGATGATGAAGAAGAAGAAGTAAAGGAGAAAGAAGAAGAAGAGAAGAAAGAAAGTCCTATGGAAAAACTTAAAAGATTAAGGGGAGGCGATGATGAGGAAGAAGAAGTAAAGGAGAATGAAGAAGAAGAGAAGAAAGAAAGTCCTATGGAAAAACTTAAAAGATTACAAGGTGGTGATGATGAAGAAGAAGTAAAGGAGAAAGAAGAAGAAAACAAGGAATCACCAATGGAAAGGTTAAGAAAAATGCGTGGAAGTGATGAAGAAGAGGAAGAAAAGGAAGAAAGCAAAGATACTGAAGAAAAGAAAGATGATGAAACTAAGGCAAATGCTGGTGAAAAGGAAGATGAGGAAGAGAACAAAGCGGAAGAAAAGAAAAATGAGGAAGTAAAGAAAGATGAGGAAGAACAGAAAGACGTTGAAGATAAAAAAGAAGAAGATAAATCAGAAGCCCTGAAAGAGAGTAAAGAAGATGAGGAAATCAAAGAATCTCCTATGGACAGATTAAAAAGAATGAGAGGAAATGATGAAGAGGAGGAAAGAGAAACCAATGTGGTAGAAGGAGACAAAGAGAAAAAGGAAGATGGTGAAGACAATAAACAAGAAACAGAAGACAACAACCAAACAACTGAAGAAAAGGAAGAAGAAAAAGAGTCGCCAATGGAACGGTTACGAAGAAGGCGTTGTGGGGATGATGAGGAAGACAAAAAGGAGGAAACAAAAGAAGAGGAAACAAAAGCAGAAGAAGAGGAAAGTAAACCCAAAAAGGATGAAGAGGAAGAAAGTTCTGATACCAGGCGACGTCGTCGACGTGGAGAGGATACCGGTACTGTAGAAGAAGCGAAAGAAGAACCTGAAGAGGATGAGTATACCAGACGACGACGTGAGCGTCGTAAAAAACTTGAAGAGGCTACAGAGGAAAGCAAACCAGAGGAAACTGAAGATGATAGCACTCGTCGCCGTCGGGAAAGACGAAGGAGGACTGAAGAAGCAGCTGAGGAGGAGGAAGATGAAACAATGAAGAGAATACGAGAAAGGCGACGCAGAAGAGCTGAGGAAAATTCGTAATAATAAAACAGTTTAGGACCAGCACTGGCAGTCATGGTAAATACCACCTGTATGATAGTGTGTGCTGTGGTTTAACACATTGGACGTCCTAACAGCATGTTTGAATAGTTCCGTTTGCCAAACTGTTTAAAGGCATGTTTTTTGATTGACCAAGCAGTTTGTCATCTCCATTTATGCGGTCGAATCAATATATACTGTCTACAGTGCTTAAGCAGCGGACTTTAATCTGCATGGTGTGGATCAACAGTTTTGTGTGCCATTTCTCCATTCTATAGGACCTGGAGACCTTTTGTTGTTATTGTGGTACATTTTACACCCCCAAAGGTGTTGACTAGAAGCATTTTAACTAATAATGGGGTTTTTTCGTAATATTTTTGTTATAGAGCTCTTTAACTAATAATGGTTTTTTTATAGAGCTCTTTAATATTAAGAATGTATACAAGTACATGTGATACATGTGATATTTACCAATAGTGAAAAATGACTACTAGCATGAGTGTGTGTTTGGTGTGGATTTTTAGAACAAACTTTTACAAATGTTTGCAGTTATTAATGTTTGTTAGAAAACAATATGTGGATTGAGGCTGGATCAAAACCATTCTTAACTTTGCCTTGAGCTTATATGTAATAAATAGTTTACTCAGATAAATTAGAACCGCGTTGCAATTATCATTAGAATGTTGATTATTCTTTTAGTGAACCAAGATTCCAAATCAGGAATAAATCTGCTGACAAAAAATATATAACTATAACTTCTATAAGTTGGGACACTTTAATTTTGGGACAGTCTACAGAAATAACATGTAAGAGCCCCTGTGGTAAAGCCTATTTCTCTGTCCCAACTGCTAGAAGTTATAAGGTACTTATAATAGTTTTTGCTTTGCCTTACTTCTTTTCGGTTGATTTTCTTAATGAAATTTGTGCAGTACATATCCATATCTACCTCAGATGTTTAGTGCCCTGGTCCTTCTAGCCAGAGACTTGAGTTTAAATACTGGTGAAGTCAAATAAAATGTTCCTTCTCCACATTAATAATGACTTAATGAAAGTCATTGGATGTGTGGATCTAGTAGGAGGAAGCTTACTGTTCCCCTGATGCTTTCAGAGTGAAGGGTACACAAAGCCTTATCTGTTATTGTGTCTATTAACACTGTAAATCTGCATACCCAGTATATTGTGTCCTCAGGTGTGCCTAGAGTCCTGTGTTTGTCTTATATCTTGTCATTGATGATTGTCAATTGTATTATTGGTGGTTACCTCCCCTCTTTAGGCATGAAGTAAAACCCAGATAAAACAAACAAGTATATTATGTGCATTTCTTCCATTTTGTTGATTTTAGTGTTCCTTCCTCTCTTTCTTGACAATTGTGAATTGTTCAAATATTTCTGTGCTTTTTTTTATTTTGTTAAGTCTATTTCAGTTTTGCCATGTAAAGTGTGTTTCTTGTATTTGTGTGTATTTTTGTGGAGATTTTGACAAAAATAATTTCACCAAATTCTGCAAAGAAGATGTGAACTGATATTCCCCAATTTGACAGAGTATTTATAGGTGTATTTGTTGTGAATATGTGACTTAAATACGAATTACCATTGGAATCTCACTTCTACCCTTTTAAGACAGAGGATGGGATTTATTGCTGTCTTTGCACTATTTTATAATGTTCCTATTAACCTATTTACTTCAGACTTTGAATACAGCTTTCACTTGTTAAGTCATGAATATACCTAGACTCCTTCAAATTTTAGTCACCAGTATGCCGACCATTGCATAGTTAGCAAAATTCAGACTTGGATATGTTGTGAACAACATGATAATGTCAAAAAAAAATTTGCAAGTTAAACTGGTTTTTCCTCCTATAGCATTCACTATTCCAACAAACTACACCCTCCAATATGGCAACTATTGTGTACCGGTATTTTACAATTTTAACATGTTTGTCATAATATGCTTAGTAGTGGAAACATGGTGAATTTAACACAAATTCACAGATTAGTTCAAAATTTTCTTCCCACTGGAACTTAGAAAAGGTTTTACAAGAATTTAACTGCAAATTTGGTCGCCTTTTTTGTAATTTTATTATTTACTCGAATCTTGAAAATAATATGACCTTGTTGTCTTTGAACATATAACTAGGCTTCATTCAACACATTCCACAGTCAGGATTGCATTCCATCAAATTATGCAAACCAATATGAAGATAAGCATCATGGTCTTTGCTCTTTAGAGTTTTAGAGACTGATTTAAGAATTAAGCTTGGAAAATACAGCCTTCATATAAGTGAAATACCCTTAAGCATGGCGTAAAACATCAATCAATCAAGGCCGGCGACTGTGGCTCAGTGGTAGCGAGTGCGCTTCCTGAACTGAACATGCTTTGATTTACCGTTCACAGGTTCAAGTCCGCCTTTCAAACAACAGGTATATGAGCAAGTCACATGTTGTGGCTCCAGCAATCGCGGGATGGTTTTTACAAGGTTTCCTCTCGGTTTTCCACCATAATAAGGCTGTGTACAGTGTGAAGGGCACAATCCGTCGTCATATAAGTGAAATACCCTTGAGTACGACGTTGAACACCAATCAAACAAACAAACAAATCAATCCATCAATTCAAATTCAGTAGGGAAAGGTGATTTAACTATAATTGTGAGAATACAGGTAATAAATCAAATTCCAAATGCGCCTTAAGGTGATGAACTACCAGCTACATGTACTCAGGTTGTAACATTGTTATATTCATTTAAACAGTCAAGTTTGGAATATGACACTTACGTATACCTTTTGTCTGATTACACAGTGTTATTTTGTTTGTGATTTGAAGGTTTAAGTGTGGCATAAGATAGTTTGAACCAATAACTCTTAGTGAATAACAATCATTAAAGAGTGTCCCCATTTATTGTCTTTTAATGCTGTCATTCACATATGTCTTTTTTTAGATCTGTTTAAGGCATGTTTGTAAAAGCATGTTTAAAAATGAACAAGTCAATAATTTAAATAAAGGCATGTTAAATATTATCAATTAATGTCTTTACTATAAGTGTGGAATAACAGTTTGAGCGTGCAAACTAACATAACTGAATCTTGGCATGCAATCATTTTCAGGGCCGACCTTCGGACGACTCAGATCAAGGTCATCAAGTGCAGGTGAACTAGTATATTGTCTCATGTACAGACGGATTTGTACATTGTTTTTGTTACTGGAGTTTATGCTTGTTTATATATGCACATGTCATAATTATTGCTTGTCATTACTGATTAGTAGGCCTTTATACGTAGCTTTACATGTTCTGTTCTTAATACATATTCAGGAATATGTATGGTGTCTGCATGTTGATTAATAGAATTTAGAAAAACATGTTAATTTAAGAATTATTTTAATTGCTTTCAACCTTCTGTGCAAGTCCCTTTTCCCATTGTTTCTGACACTACCTATATATGCATGTCTTGTCTTCGTTTATTGGTATATACATGTATCTACCATTCCACTTTAATGGTAATATGTTTTTCTCTATTTCTTTAAAAAAGAAAGTGATTTTATTATTTTGTTAAAACATAACAATTCGTTGCCAATTTTGATTAATGCTTGAAGCTGCATGTCCATGTCTGCATATACAAATAAGCTGTTCTGTCTGAATTCATTTTCACACGAGGAAAAACAAACCCTGCTTTGAGCTTATTAAACCCATCTTTTGACTTTTATACCCAGACATATAATATTATCGCAATGTTTTTTATGTCTAATCATTTATCTGTCTGCATCACTTTATCTGGGCCATAACACCAAAAGAATGAAAGGGAACTGTGGGTAGCTGGTGACCCCTGCTTGACCACACAATTTTCTTATGTTTTGGGGGTGTGTCATGCACTAGGCCCAATGTCATTTGACCAAGGTCAACCTGTTCACAGCCATTAATACTTACACCATGTCCAGGCCCATAGCTTTACCCAAATGAAAGTTCTGCCTTACCTTTTTTCGAAATTTATCATTCTGTACACATTATCGTTGTGCTTTTATTAACTTTCTGGAAAATACACCATCTTCATTAAAGTCAAATACCCTTAAGTATGCTGTTGGACACCAATCAATTGATTAATCAATCAATAAATCAATCTAAAATCAGAATATGCAGTCTTATTTTTTGCAACCATGCTGCCATAAATACCTCAGGTATATGACTGGGTCACACAATGTAGCTCTGACAATCGTGGGTGGTGGTTTTTATGAGGTTGGCTCTCAGTTTTCCACCGTAATAAGGCTGTCAGTGCGTACAGCGTGAAGTTGACAATCAGTCGTCATATAAGTGAAATATTCTTGAGTACGACATTAAACCCCAATAAAACAAACAAACAAACAAACCAAACAAACCAAACAAAACCCAATCACACAAGACTTCTACATTGTACATGCTTCTAAAAATGTTTTAATTCAAATTGAACATTATACATCTGAACTGTTGGGACTTGTTATATTTTACATTGTAGTTCTGTGAAATGGTTACAGCTTGCAGTGCAATGTATATCTGACTACTTTTGTCTGTGCTGCTTTTTTCTGCCAATTCCATAATATGCATGAATGGTGTTAGATAATTATAATCTTTATATTTTGTGGATAATGTAACTTAGTGTAATGACAAATCTTTGAAGCTTTACATTTAGTGCTGATTATTTGTCATTGTCGGGTTACTTTGACTGCAGGTAAAATATGAAAACTAGATTTACGAAGCAAATTTTATTAAAAAAAATGCATGTGCATAGCAAACTATTAGGTTCTTACTGAATGAATAAGTCAGCCACAGCCTTAAGATGTTAGTAATTCAAACAGGAACAAACAGGGTTGAATTTACAAGTGCCAGTGTAAGCAGACCTAACTACCTTGTATATACAAATGTATATGGTATAAACGAATATGCCAAACTTGTGAAAAGCTACATAAGTGTTGTAATTAAAATATGGGACTCCACAAGGGCTAGATTATCATATGTGTCAACACATGTTGGTGTCATTTTATGTTATAAGATTTAAAATGTACATAAAGCTAAAAAAAAAAAAAAAAGAGAATCTAAAATAAATTTACAAGAGACATGCTTAAATTTCTATCAGGTCAGGCAGGCCTGTGTAAGTGTATTTTATCTAAAAGAATTTCTCGGTTTCTGGTTTTGCTAACTTTATGTTTTTTGCACAGTATGTCTTTATCATACTCAATTGCTGGATTATCAATTATAGAAACAAACTGATCACAAAATTATTATATAACATAGCTAAAAACCCAAAAAACAATTGTTAAATAGCCATTGACATCAAAGTGCCCACATTTCCCAGGCTTTGTTCAGTTTCATTTATATCAAAGAAATACCAAATATTTGATGCTTTGAATCAGGTGTTGAGTTATTGCAAATGCTGGTACTTCATTTCATTTTCAACATTTCTCCACAATCCTGATTCTTTTGTTATGTTTTATATTTGTACAGGAGAAGGAAGAAAATGGGGATGGTGATGCTGACTGAACAACAACAACACAAACAATGGCATCAAGAGATTCTAGTTCTGTAGGGAATGGAGACCAAGCATTTATACAAAAGAAACACAAGACCCGTCAGTATTCTATCAAAAACTAAAACATTTTATATGAGTCGTTAACTAACACTTTTGTTTTTAAAAGAAATATCTTTAGCCTCTAGTTTTTTTTGTTATCCTGGATGCTTGTAGGTTTGGGTTGCAACTTGCTACCATGACATTTTATTTTAAAAAATGCACAGGATTTTAAAACAAAATTAGATAATTTTTCATCAAGTGAAAGCTCATTTGACGCCGTCCCCTTATGAACTCTTAGCCTTAAACGAATCAGTCATATCAGAACAACTTGCTATTATGGTGCAAAGATTGATGCATTTTAAAATTCGCAGATTCATTTTCTGGATATAGTATAGTAGTTTATGCTAGCTTGAGGTTGATAAGGGTAAATTAATTTTAATAGACAAAATTACACCAAATCTGTACTTTTAAAAAAGTATGTTTTCATTTAATAGAGAAAAAAACAGCTCAAAGCCTTGGTCCCATTTATGTAAATCTTTCTACTTATGTGTTAAATGTAGGTAAGTTATCGTACATGTTATTATATATGATGTAGCGCAAATAATATGCCAATATGTATTGCCTTTTCCATAAAACTTTTTTCATTAAAAGATCAAAATTCTTTCAATAATTAATTATAAAATAATATATATCAGTAATAAAGTAATCAAAATAAGCTTGAAGTATGTATGGTAAAAATATGTCTATATGTGTCAAGTAACTAATTTTGTTACGGCCATCGGTATATGCTTTGTCTCACTGGCTAGCCTTATATTGTTGCCTAATATATCATGTCTGTTTGTTAACTTTTCTTAGTCTCTGTTAATGAAATATTTATGTATAAAGTTTCATAGATAACTTTTGTTCTGTTTCACTGGCGCCATTGTGAAAAAATCTAAAACAATTTGGTTGAAACTGAATGCAACATGTATAAGAAGTGCCTTTACTTTTAAGTAACATATTTTCCACCTAGGGTGTTGCTTTCAATATTGAAAAGAAAGGCAAGTTTTGAGAAAGAGAATGGTAGCACAGATTAAAAATTAATTGTTACAGTTATAGTGTTAAAATGGGTTGTGACTAATTGCTATAATTTTTTAGTTAATCTGTCAAAAACTGAGAATGTATGTTTATTTATTGACTAGCAGTGTAGTCTTCATTTAAATATTTTTGGCATAATTTTCAGGTTTATTATAATTATAAACTTTAAACTTGTGAAGTAAGTGGTAGTATTGCGAAAAACCTTCCAACTTTGACTGCTAGAGAAAAAAATATACAATGGATGCTATAGTGTAATAGCAAGAAATTACTACTTTTTTTAACAACATATTAAGCCAGTAGAGTTAATTAATTGACAAGTGATGATGAACTATAATTGGTGGACTGTTGTGGCCGGTGTGTAAATTGTCATTCCAATCAATGCCTGGTAAATGATTAGTCTATGTTCCTTACTGGCTTGTTCTAATGTTAAACTGAGTTACAATTAAAGGGGTACATGTACATCTAATAAAAACGATACCTGGAAAATCCCAGTACCATCTTCTTTGGCTTTCTGATTGTAATAGGTGATCTAATGTGATCAGATTACAAGTCTAGATGTTATTTTTACTTGATGTACCAATTAGGCAACTTAGAGCCGCTCGAGGCAGAATAGACTGTGACTGACTCAGTCAATTTTTTTACTGCATTGTCACCTGAGAGAAATTGTCATAACATTAGGAAAACTAACTTTTAGACAAATTCTACTACATTTGTTCTCTAGATTCATCATCAATGATTTTCCCCCAAAATTACATTGTATTGGTTAGTTTGTAGTTATTATTAATCTATTAAACTGTAGATTGAACTAGTAAGAGGATAACTGTTCATAATAATAGTTTTACTTGTTTTTACTATCTTCTACTCCTAATACGATCTTTAAGGACAATATTTTATAAACTATATGAAGTAGGTCAACAATTAGTTTCTCTAGCTTAATCACCTGTATTGAAAGTGTTGAGCAAAATGCATTGTGATCTTGTTGAGGACCTGATGGTGACAATCGGTGTTGGTAAAATCTGCTGTGTATATATCAATTGTATTTTGGGTGTATTTTTTCCAAATTTTTCTTTATTTTTAACATTAGATTTATTTCTATTGAGCTAATCATTTAGTTTTGCTGATTCTTTGTGCTTTTATGGCTATGTTTGTTATGAATAAAATACTCTTTAGCTATAATTTACCTGCCTCTGTT
The DNA here is from genome assembly GCA_034783835.1 of Mopalia ciliata. Classification (NCBI taxonomy): domain Eukaryota; kingdom Metazoa; phylum Mollusca; class Polyplacophora; order Chitonida; family Mopaliidae; genus Mopalia; species Mopalia ciliata. The sequence goes on along the minus strand of JAVFBW010116543.1, from coordinate 1,811 downwards.
TATCTTTCTCATTAGTCTGTCAAATACAACTTTCAGATAACATTAAAACAAAATCAAGGATGAAGTTGTAAAAACCCAGCCACTGTATCACATTGGGCTCTTTACAATGGTACAAATGTGAAGTTTCTAACATGAATAGTTTTCTAGAAATGTGCCATGAAAAATGTAGGGTATGCTTAAAAGTCAAGTGCCCAAATTAAGCAATTAAAGTTTTACTGCTTCGCTATGATCAAGGGGAAACTAAATAGTAGGCTCAAATTTTAGATGTATGTAATATGAATTGCGAATTATTTTTTTCACCACCATATAGTTTTAATACCTAATTATTTATCCAAGTGACTAAACAAATATGGTTCGTTTTGAGCCCAAGGGGTCCAGCAAGACGGTAAGGCACAGAAACCGGGTGTTATTGATGTTAAACTCTTTCCTATAAGGCTTTTTTTGTGGGGGCTGTCTGTTTGATTGGGGTTTTACGTCCGTGCTCAAGGGTATTTTGACTTGTATGACGACAATTGTCCATTTCACACTGTTCCTTGCTCAAATACATTGGAAAACCGAGAGGATGCCGCATGAAAACCACCATGTGATTGCTACAGGCCCATTCACTGACTATATCACAGAATGGTTGGCAGATGGAATTGCTCCTGTGGATGGTACATCAAAGTAGGCCGCAGTCCTGTTGTGGGGAAAAATACCTAGTGTTAAGGTGTAATGCAGTGATAAGTGTCCGGTTTAGTTTTCTGGACAATCTCCGTGTAACCCCTGACGTAACCAAGAATTGGCATTTTCTTGAATTACAGAGTACCTAAATTTTTGTCTATAAAACTTAGGAAAATATCCAAAGGACTGAGGATCATTGGCAAATTTTTCAATTTGAAACCTTTCACAACTAACAAAAAAGTAACACTTTATATTTACAACCAAAGTTAAGGAGTTTTCAAAGTAAGTGCTGATGGTAAGCAAGTTTCTAATGGGTAAAATTCATCACACAGTCAGGGGTTTGAAATAAAACAGTGTGTGATTGGATGAGGATTGCTGTGCGCTGGAGCTCCACTGCCAGGAATGGTGACATGCCAGTGATCTGTTATGATAATTGTTCTTGGGCAGAATGATGTTTCTCCCTCTAGTGATTCAGAATTCATTCTCACTGATAAACATATATATGAAAGCAAGTATGCATTCGTGGCCACTTATAGTTTGTTTGTTTGTTTGTTTGATTGGTGTTAACGTCGTACTCAAGGGTATTTCACTTATCTGACAACGGACACAAATATAGAATATCACAAACAAATCTGCTCCCCCGTTACCCTTTAGCTCTGGGAACACCAGAGCAACAGAAAGCAACCTCTGTTCTCACCTCTTAAGATCGACCGAGGAAGCCGAGGGAGTATTCTGCATGGTCGATCTTAGATCAAACTATTTACTAAAAAGATTGATTTGTTTCTGGTTTAATGTTGTACCTATGGTTATATCAGTTAGATGACTGTGTGCAGTCCAATGGGCGAGGAAAACTACTCTAGACAGCACTGGCAATGTTGTACAACAATACAAAAGCAAGTCACCAATAGTTGTTATACAAAGACATCACAAACATGTGGGCTCTATATTGCCTCTTAACAGCGTTACCTCTCAAACAACTCCTTCAAATGAATTAATTTCAGTTCATATTGTTTAAGACTCATACATGGGTTGTATTTAATAAATAAACAAGAGTAGAATCACTATAGCTGCGTCATTAAGCTCTTCTTTACTGGACAGGGGTTATTTAGAATGTTAGCTGATTAAGCATTGCAAAATGTGATATTTAAGCA
>JAVFBW010116533.1:0-15489 GCA_034783835.1 Mopalia ciliata | reverse complement strand
AGCAGATTTGTTTGTGATGTCCTGTATTTGTGTCCGTTGTCATATAAGTGAAATACCCTTGAGTATGACGTTAAACAGCAATCAAACAAACCCTATTTTGTTGATAAGGGCTAAAGGGTGACTGCTCATGGGGGAAATGTGAAGATGTGTCTGATTAGACCTGTAGTTCTGAAGTAGATATTTAACTTGAAGACACTTTGTTTTAGGTTCGAAGAGATCATCTCACAGCAATGCTTACTTCTATGGTTTCTTCAAAAACAAGAGGATTGTTTTGTTTGATACTCTATTAGAGGATTACTCTCCTGTGAATAACTCAAAAGAGGGGGACAAGTGTGAAGATAAGCAAGAGACATCTTTGAAGGACCAAGAAAATGAAAACAGCGTAGGTTTTGCAGTTGTCACTCAATTATAACTATTTTTCTAAACTGAAAATGTGCTGCCTCTATTTTGACTTAATTGCCATGGTAGCCAATATATACTTGTACAGTTTTCAAATAATTATAAAGTTCTAAAGTTTGTTTGTAAATTCAATATAAATGTTGATGTTGAATAGAAACAAAAATTAAATGCAAGGACAGTTGAGCTTGTATAGGCTATTAGAATTCTGTGCACACAGTTAAGTGATAGTAGGATGTGCTTGCAGGACCATTTTTATAATTTTTATTAGCAAAACTATTGATTCCCCTTTTGTTATTCAATCAACATATCTTATCTGTAAGGGGTTATACTGATGACAGTTGATAAGATTTATTTTTATTAGAAGTCAGTCCTTACTCGACTACAAAATTGGGTTACTCCTTGCAAAAGGGAAAAAAAATAGTTTAAAAAAATACCTTAATCTGGGGCCATTCAACCGGTGCCAGGCCACGGCCATGGCTTTGTGGTATCATGTGCACTTTCTATTCATACTTCACTTTACTGTTCAGGGAAGAGTCTTTCGACCATCTGGTATATGAGCTAGTCACATGATGTGGCTACGGCAATTGGTTCTGGTTTTTACAATCCGCCATATAAGTGAAATACCCTTGAGTATGACATTAATCCCCAATCAAACAAATTAACTAGTGCCACCTTACATCCATTGTTCTCCCTATGGAGGACTTAGTCATAAACCAGGATAATGTTTTGTGGTGATATTCGGCAGATTGCCATCAATTGTGCAGTTGTCATTGAGCATTTACACCGAGTAGCTAGATAATACTTTATGTATCCTTGCAGGATGAGGATGAGATCATAGACCACACTTTACATGATGGAGATACTAGCATTAATGATGACCAGGCAAGCACTGACAAGGAAGCGAAGTCTGGTGAGCAGGGAGACAATGCTGACTCTGACAAGGAAAAGAAACGGAAACAAGGCTGTAATAACCCTGAGATATTAGCTGTCTTAGCTCATGAACTAGGACACTGGAAACTGAGTCATAATCTGAAGAACATGGTCATTGGACAGGTAGGCAAACTTTTCAGAATAAAGACAAGTCGGTAATTTTCCAATATACATTATCTATAGTATAAAGTCTACCAGCAGATAAGTGATTCCTTTACCTGTTTAAAACATGCATGCTTACTCAGGAACTGATTTTTGCACTAGACACATAATCTCTAGTGGTTATTGGAAGGCAAGGGAAAAATTCTACAACTAATATTTAAAATTGTAATATATCGTTGTACTGATCATTCTTTTTCGGGACATGTTGAATGCAAGTGTTACTTTATAAGGACTTTTAAAAAAATACTTGTCCTGCTGGCATTGTTAAAGTATAGGCCACTTATTTGGCTGCTGTATGCTGTAAGCTGAAAATATGCTGTAAACCACTTATCCAAGAAAACAAGGTTTTCTCTCCGCTTTTCATAATTACAACCAATTATGAAGTAGACAATAAGTCTTGTATATCATGTGAAATATAAATTAAACCCCAATCAAGCATCTGAATCTTTAAAAGATATGTGTACAACTTTTCATAGCTCGTATATTTTAAACCACGGTTAAATCTGTTTTCTGTTGAAAGATACAAGGTGATTGTGTTTCATCTGAATGCTCAACATTGGCTGGCCATTCTTTCTCCCAATTTTAATTTACATCACACTTTTTTTCTATTTTCAGGTGAACACATTTCTGTGTTTCTTTGTGTTTGCTCTGCTGTTTAAACAACAACCTCTCTACACAGCCTTTGGGTTTAACACTCAACCACTTCTTATAGGTTTGCTCATCATATTCCAGTTCATCTTCTCTCCATACAACGAGGTAGGTTCTGATGTTCATTTTCTTGTGGAATGATGCACTCTGGCTAAGGGTAGTTTGTTTGAATAGTAAAAAGTTGTCTTTACTTAGCACTGGAGGAAAAATAATTTTCCAACATTATGAACCTTCACATCTTGTTTGTGCTAGTGTCAATTATTGTTGGAATACAGCGCCATCGTGTAAGTGAAACACCCTAAAGCATAGCATAAAAGACCAAGCAATTAATCAATCTTGATCAATTTTTTTCTGTTGCTGCAGTTTGTTCACAACATCTGAGTGAAATAGATTAAATACATTTTTTTAACTTAGTAATTTGACAGCGATGTTTTGTGAATCCTTCATCATTGCTAGACATCATTGAACACAATTTACCTTTGTATTAATAATTATGCCAAATCTAACTTTGAGAATAAAATGACCTTGATTGTTTATTCACCAAATTTAACAGTTAGTGGTTGTTCTGTAAAACTTAATATAGACCCAAGAAAGATTTTTATCATATATCAGATTTGGGTTTTTTCATATGCCTGACAGGAATAGATTCATTTTTTTATTTGTATATAAATGTTGATGGTAATAACATCTTTCCTGTTTATCTACAGGTGCTGTCCTTCTGTATGACTGCCTTGAGTAGACATTTCGAGTTCCAAGCAGATGATTTCAGTAAACAACTGGGACATGCAGAAAAGCTGGGTTCTGCTTTGATAAAGCTAAACAAAGACAATTTAGGTTTCCCTGTCAGCGATTGGTTGTTTTCCACCTGGCACTTTTCTCATCCTCCATTATTAGAGAGGTTGAGAGCCATTGAGACCAAGGACAAATCCCAGTAAAGTCTCTGCATCTCTGATCTTTTTTTCATGTGTTTCAGTGTTTTGTAAAAATTTTGTGACATTTTAATGGTTTTCTTCCTTTTATTGTGGACCAGTTTTCTACATCTTTGTTAAATCATCTCAATAACAAGTCTCACCTCAATGTTTTTGCAGTCTTGAATTAAATAAGTTGCTCAACCAAGTTTCATACTTTTTAAGAATACCTTTCATGACCATATTGGTTAAAGCAAAAGTATCTAAAGTAAATTGGCCTTAGAAAACACCAATCAAACAAACAAACCAAATTCACACTATTCCTATTCAGAACCCGACCCTGAAAGAAACATTTGTGGAAACATTTCTGTTTTCGCATCGTTAGAAACTAGGACTCGATCAACTTTTGTAAACTGCGCATCATTGTCATATAGATTTCATACAGTTTTCTTCAATGTTATTATATTATAAACTGTTATAAAATTGCCTGATTTATTTTAAATTTAATGCTTTTTGGTCAAGGAAATACCAAATTTAAATTTTCCTAAAATGAAAAATTGTTAGCCCAAATATTTCCTATTACTTTGCCTGCTGTTTTGTTTGAAGGAATAAGGCTTTTTCATTGACATTCAATTTTGCCTACAGGACATTCCACTATCCTCTCGTGGCTTGCTAGATCTCTAGTCTAAATCTGGGTTTAAAGTCTGTAGAAAACGAAATTCATTATCTACAATATTCCATATACTGCCAAAATTGCATTGTTGTTTGCAAAGGGACGCTACTTTGTTGTCACCACTGGGAACTGACATTGGTTTTATATGCATAGCATTGTGTCACAATTGTGCTGAGAATGGACTGTGAATTCATGAAAGTTAGGCAAAATTGTCAGTTCAACTTTTAAATTATTTCCCTTAAATGGACCAGTGTGGTTAGTTTACAGAAGATTGTGTAAATACTTTTAGCACTTTTCATGATACTAGAATTGTATACTGATTTTTTTGTGTAAATTTATGTTTATGATAGTATCAACTTATGTCTGATTTATTTTAACTGTAGTGAAGACACATTGTGTTTGTTAAAAACAGTCACTGTTATCATGTTTAAAATGTCTGTAAAAGTTGTGTAATTTAAGCATTCTGCTTCAATTTTTAATAAAAAATTCTGAAAATAAATTTTTTATAACATTATATTGGAGCCGCTCAGAGTGATCAAAACTGTAATGTACTGAATTCAAATGAAATTTGTTTTATTGTTTTTTGTCATAATTGAAAGATAGACTAATTGGGTCAGAGGCATTACAATAAATAAATCAGTATGGACCTTTAACTTAAAATGGGTGCCTTCCCTATGGCCATCTTGCTCTATACACACATGCCACATTCCCTTTTGCCGCCGGTGTCTAAAGCCCAGCTTATGTCGCAGTTACGTCTCGTGAGAACTAGTTCCGATCAGTTTCAGTGGACCAGTTGACGATCAACGGCAACCAGTCAGTCATAGCTTTGAATGTGACGTAAGCACATCTGCGTCTCTGCTGCGTCTATCGGGAACTAGTTGCCGCCCAGTTCCAGATAGTCGTGCATGTTCTACGTCCAGTTCCAGCTGATCGTGAGTAGTCCTAAGCAATCGCAAGTGACATAAGCGCTCTAATGATTGCGACCAACTAGTTTCAGTGAGTTACGTCTAGTCTTTGACGTGCGGTTTGTTTTGTGACATAATCACTCAGTGGTCGTCAGTCACCGTCAGTTCTATCACATCGCAGTGTGACATAAGCAGGGCTTTAAGGGTTTTGAAACTACCAAGTTTTTGTGCTGTAAATTTTATGAAAAATTAGAAAAGAAAAATTGAAGTTGACATTTTGCAAGATAAACAATCGTATGCTGTGTTTAACCACCCGCAAATTGAAAACACCAATCAAACAAAATCAAGTATGTTTAGGGATTATGAATTGACTTTAAAGTATATGCTGTTACATGGGCTCACTTTTCTCTTGGTTATTTACCAGTGGATAACTGAGAATGTCAAAAATGTGACATTCATGACCTTTCTTAATTTAGATCACAATGGATAATTGTATGTGATGCCGTTTACAAGCAGCCTTTCACAAATGTTGTGACAGAAGACTTTCTTTCAAATTTCTAGATACCATTAAGTTATCCCTTTTCGACTTCCATATTAACTAAATATCGCCAAATTTAGTTTTTTTTCATAACGATGACAAAAGCCTTTAGAATATTAAATCAGAAAGTTCACCTGTATTCATATATAAATCATTGCAATAACTCAAAATAAAGACAAGGAATTTATGGCCGAATCAAACTTTCAGTGTATTGAACAAAGCATAACTAATAGCAAGGTGACCATGCTTGATATAAAATGAGCACTTATTAAACAATTTCCAGTCACCTTATACAATTGCCTCGGATACATCAGACAAACACAGTACTGAAAAAAAAGTCTTAAACCATCTGGACAAAATCACGATTTGCACAGCAGACTATCAAAACTGTATTACTAATCTGCTACTTCATTGAAAACAAGGATTTTGTTTTATAGCAGACATACTAAGTGAAGAATATTCTCAACCTTTACAATGTCTTGTTAACCTAGTTACAATTCATGAATGCGGAATGATAAAAAGAGGAATATTTGCATGATGACAGTATATACAGAACTAGAATGATATGAAATTTTTGTTTGATAGTTAAATATAACACTAAATGCTATATAACGACTGCATAACCTGAAAATGGTGGGAAAGTTGACTTAGTTGAGTAAAAATCATAAAAACCACCAGATAATCTTAACAGACAGTGAGAAACTTTGCTTTCATACCAAAGGTTGTAATAATACTCCAAACCAGTGAATGTACTTCAAAGGGGTGCCTGCAACTGGTTTAATCATGGCATGGCCCTCAAAGTAAAGAAATGTTTTATTGAAATGTAAAAAACATAACATATATCCAAGACGGTTTGGTTCAATGTCTAGGTTTAGGTCAATTCACTTACAAAATGGTGATGCCATTTAATGGTATGGCAAACCTGGTAAAATAGCAAAGGGAACCTGAACTCTGCAAATTGCTGTTAACTGTCATTTACATACTTAGTAATATTACTAAGCTTGGATTGACGATTTTTAACGCATGAACTAGATGAAGCCAAGAAAACATCCCTAAAAAAAGCTGAATATATTATTTCCAACTGAATTAAATTAAGGATTCATGTCAAGGATTCCACATGATTCATTCCACTGAATGATAAAATTTTGTTTTGACTTCACAAGATAACCTGAAAAGATGATTGTTTGTTTGATTGAGGCTTAACGTCGTACTCAGCGGTATTTCATTTACATGACAACGTATTGTCCACTTCACACTGCACCTAGCCTTATTACAGTGGAAAACCACCCCCGTGATTGCTGAAGCCACAACATGTCTCGCTCATAAACCAGATGGTCGATAGGCGGACTCGATCCGGTGAATGGTACATGTGCATCGAAGCAGGTTCTATTTAGTAAGCACACAGGCTACCATTAAGCTGCGGGCCCACCTGCAAAGATGAAGATTGTTCTGTCCAGCCTTGCTTTCTAGAAACAAAACAACTTTTTTTCATAAAAGTGAATATAAACTGCCAGAATTCCATGAATGTAGTGTGAAGTCCAGTAGAGGCACCCAGCGAATCTTCCATGGCGGATATATCAAAACAGGTTTAATTTTGTTTGTAGCATGTACACCTTATTTTACCAAATAGCACTAACAATAACACACATAATGGAATTCTTTCACTGTTTTGATCATATGTGTAAGCCTTTATAAAAACTGCTGTTCAGGTAAGTTACAGAGCAATTATGATCACAAGTACAATGTGTTTGATATAGTCTGTAGATTCACAATTTTCTTCACTAACTCATTGGCATTTGGATTTTCCTGAAATTAAAAAAAAAAATGAATAGAATTAAAACTAAGAAGCATATTTTCCAGTAAATTTTCAGCTTTTAAATATTGTGTATGTTAAGACTACGACGACCCCACCACAGACGGATTTAATTTTTTACTATTCCATGCACAAGGGTATTTCATTTATATGAAAGTGGTGTACAGTAAATAGTAACAAATGTTTTAACATTTACTATTAAAACTACAGCAAAGTAAACTATTCAATTGAAACATCAATATCCCGCATCTTTCATGGTCATTTAACATGAAACAATGGTTTGTCAAATGTAAGGGAAAGTTTTTTTTTATTTTTATGATGACCAAATAATTATTTGGTGACATCAAGAAATTTGGGGCAGTGTTTTGGGTAAAGAAAGACTGGCTAAGAAGTTTGGAAAGATTTTATGATTTGTTTGATTCCACATTCACATCGTACTTAATGTAATGCCATACATTTCTTGCAATGTTGATAAAAGTATTTGTAATTAATTGGATTTCATGCTAATGTAATATATTTCATAAAGTGTTGCCAACACTTACTTTTAAAGGGAAAGACACCGTTTTTCACCTGTAACTTATTATTTTTATTGAATATGTTCAAAGCCGAATGTCTGTATTGCACTTGCATTTGAGCAAGCATAGCCATTAATTAGGTAATTAAACAGGCAGGACTGTCCTCATTGTTCGAAAACATGGTCGGTCATCAGCGTATCCGTTTGCTTATGAAGGCATCTGTTACCACATAGGATAAACACAAACTTGGTCATCCAAGCGCAATGCTCATCTGTTGTATATCAAAATAGCTCTTTGAGGAACACACACGTTTAGCATGTTTTCAGCTGACATGCAGTTTTAAACAAGAGATCCATGAATGGATCTTGACGCCCACACTGTTGAGATAATTTTAAGAGAAGGGTCTAAGAGGGGACAGATTCACGATTTGATTTTCTGTCTTGTGCCTAAGCCAGTATAGGAAGAGATTTTGTGCCTAAGCAAGTACAGGAAGAATAGTGTTTACTAGGTATAAAGTTAGACAGACATTACATGGATAAAAACCAAAACCTGCAAAACTAAACCATGAAAGGAAGCTTTTAACAAAACATGAAAATGATCAGAGCAGCGGTTCCTGAGATATAGTGATAACAAGAAATAGCAATATGCATAGAACTGCAGAAGACAGACAAATGGATAACAAAAGAATGAATAAATGGATCAAAACCAGCACAGCTCCACCTTCTGAGGATGCAAAATCCAAAATATGAACTTGATTGGAATAGAAGTTTTCAAGATTAGCCAATAACAAAACTGTGTAAATGGACAAATGACCCAATTAAAGATGAACAGACAGACAGACAGGAGCCAAAATGTTATGTGCAAAACTAGACCATGTGGGGAAGCTTTGAATAAAATATTAATTTGATTGATTTGTTTGTTTGTTTGTTTGATTGGGGTTTAACGTCGTACTCAAGGGTATTTCACTTATATGATGACTGATTGTCCATTTCACACTGCTCCTAGCCCTATTATGGTGGAAAACTGAGAGGAAACCTCATAATAACCAGCCCAGCGATTGCCGGAGCCACATCCTGTGACTTACTCATATACCTGAGGGTCGACAGACGGACTCAATCCTGTGAACGGTACAGCGAAGTAGGCGCTAGAAAGCACACTAGCTAACCCACGGCTGCGGGCCCTAATGTGATTGGAGCAGCGGTTCCTAAGATATAGTGATAACAAGAATTGTTATGGGACAGACGGACAGACAGACAGGAATGTTACCTGCAATATTAGACCATGAAATGAAATTTTTAACAAAATATGAAAGTCATCGAAAACAGGCAGAAACCAAAATGTTACCTGCAAAACTAGACCATGTAGGGAAGCTTTGAATAAAATATTAATGTGATTTGAGCAGCAGTTTCTGAGATTTGGTGATAACAAGAATTGTTATGGGACAGACGGACAGACCACGGAGAGTGATGAGAAAAGGACATTGTGGGAAATGGGGACAATCCTCAATGAGCACATACTGTAAGTATGCTAACATATTTCAAATAAAAGTCTGCAAATTACAAGCGTTTATTTAATGAGCGACAACCTGTGAGTTGCCTATTTTGTAGGTATAATAATTAACAGTGGGTCATGATTAAAGTGACTTGGAGGAGACAATAAGCAACACATTACAATGATGCCGTTAAAGGTCTTGCTGGACCCCTTGGGCTCAACATGAACCAAATTGTTTTTATACCTGGGATAAAAAGTTAGATATTCAAACTAAATGTTGGTGAAAAAAATAATTCGAAATTCTAATTACAAATAGCTACAATTTGAGCCTATAATTTAGTTTTTCCATGATTATGTCCAAGTGGCAAAACTTTAAATGCATGTTAAACTGCCATAAGGTGATGCCATTTAGGAAAAGAAATGTTCATACAAAATGTCTTGAATGTGTGCCTAATAACAAAATCAAAATAGCTATAACTTCTACCAAAAATGAACAGTGAGGTTAGTATTTACAGCCTGTATTAAGTTTCACAAGTTCAACAGAGTACTCAAGCTTGCAACGCATACATGAAAACAGCCAACCAATCATCTCACAGATTGGGATTATATAACAGCAAAGCAGTGAACTGAATCAACTGAGCACAATCCATTGAAAAAATAGATAAGTATATGTCAGCCAGAAAATATGGTATTTTTAACATGACTATTTTCAACAGAAAAAGGGTATCTGGAGTTATTTTACCTGTCCAAAGGGTACTTGAAGTCTAGCGATCTCATTTGATATTTTTTGTGATTTATAACTGATTCCTTTGCCAAATCGTAACAGCATTCCTTCTACATCAGTGGACAGGTTGCCTGGTGGAAGATCAAAGTAAATCTTAACAAACTTAGTTTTATGGAAATATTATTATTCTTAGGGTTTGTCAATTTCTACGTGTTTATATTTGTTTATTTTCTTGATTAGGGTTCAATGCCACGGTTAGTTCACTCACATGACGGTGAAAGAAATCCCCCTCACACCATTGACAACAAACAAAGAGACAATCTCAGAAAGCAAAAAGAGACATCACAGTGTTAGTGTTGGCCTAAAGCTCTGAGAGCACAAAGGTAACTGGATTTGTTTGTTTGTTTGATTGGTGTTTAATGTCGTACTCAAGGGTATTTCACTTATACGACGACGGATTGTCCATTTCACACTGTACACAGCCTTATTACAGTGGAAAACCGGGATGAAACCTCGTAAAAACCACCCTATGATTGCCGGAGCCACAACATGTGACTCGCTTATAAAAGGCGGACTCGAACCTGTGACCGGTAAATCGAAGCATGTTTAGTTCAGGAAGCGCACTCGCTACCACTGAGCCACAGCCGCGGGCCAGGGGTGGAGGGTCAGGAATCGCACTCGCTACCACTGAGCCACGGCGCGGGCCAAGGGTAACAGGAAGTTGTCTCCCAACTACCTGCAACAACAAACAATCAAAAGACTTGACAATTCCTCGATGCAATACAAAGACATTACAAACCATTGGTTTCGTGTCTCTCCTAAGCTCTGAAAGTAGTTGGTCATAGATGCTCCCCTCAAACCGATTCCTAAACTAATACAAACTATTTAAATACACATGCTCAATTTTATTATCTATTTTTTTGAAGATATAAGAAAGCTGTTATTTTAATACAGTTTTCTTGTTAAGCTGAAAGTAGTGTAACTAATGTTGCTAACTTTCCTTAAATGCTGTAATTGTGTTTAATTTGATATTTGTAGAAGTTTGACTGAGTGTACCATCTTGCCTATACGTTATTTATTGATCAAAAAGATATATATATACATCAACTTCGTTATTGCCTTACCTTTTTGTTTTAATGGGAATCTATCCTTCAGCATACTTCGCACTGGTAGCAATTGAGTTAAGATTTCAGGGGTACAGAGAACAAACTCAAACTCATCCAGTAGTAATTTCTCTTCCAACAACTATAACACAAGTTGATCACATCTGGTGACATAATTGTTTTACTTTTTGCATGTCACGTAAAGTATGTTTGTTTTTTTAATTGTTTTCTGTTTATTTTATCTTTAAAACCAAGATGGCATGAAACTTAAAAGTTAAATAAAAGTTGATTTGTTTTGGGGTTTTGTATCATCATAACAACTTTTTTACTCATATTAAAGTGTCCCCAGAATGATTGAAGGAAACCGTCAGAATGACACTAAAACAGCCACAAGGGAAGCAACAAAACACCGTTTACAGTGATAAAGTCAGCTGATTCACAGACATCACACAACAGTTCATGTAGCCCATCAGTTATGATAGCACCAGGACAAAGTAAGCTCAAGACCATCCACCCATAGGAAATATCACGAGGTCACAGTAAGTTCTGACCATCCACCCGTAGGAAATACCTCAAGGGCACAGTAAGCTCCGACCATCCATCAATGGGAAATATCTCAAGGGCACAGTAAGCTCGGACCATCCACCCGTAGGAAATACCTCAAGGGCACAGTAAGCTCCGACCATCCACCCGTAGGAAATAGCTCAAGGGCACAGTTAGCTCTGACTATCCACCTGTAGGAAATACCTCAAGGTCACATTAAGCTCTGACTATCATACCACAGGAGATATATCAAGGTCACATTAAGCTCTGGCTATCCACCATATGAAATATCTCCAGGTCACAGCAAGCTCTGACTATCTACCAATATGAAACACCTCAAAGTCACAGTAAGCTCTGACCATCCACCCATAGGAAATATCTCCAGGGCACAGGAAGTTGACTATCCACCCATAGGGAATATCTCAAGGGCACAGGAAGCTCTGAACATCCTCCAATGGGAAATATCTCAAGGGCATAATAAGCTCTGACCATCCACTCTTGGGAAATATCTTAATGTCACAGTAAGCTCTGACTATGCACCCATATGAAATATCTCAAGGTCACATTAAGCTCGGACTATGAACCCATAGGAAATATCTCAAGGTCACAGTAAGCTCCGACTATCCTCCCATAGGAATTATCTCAAGGTCACAGTAAGCTCTGACCATCCACTCATGGGAAATATCTCAAGGGCACAGTAAATTTAAACCATCCACCTATGGCAAATATCTGAAGAGCACATCAAGATCTGACCATCCACCCATGGGAAATATCTCAAGGGAACAGTAGCCTTTGACCATCCACCATGAATTGTCTCAAGGGCATATTACGTTCTGACTATTCACGCACCAAAAATATCTCGTAAGATTAGTAAACTCTTACCATAAAAAATATCTCAAGCTTTGCTGGCTAAAGACAGTATACATTTTTTTTAGCAATGTTATTATCAGTTAAAACTTTAATATTCAAACTTTATGATAGCAAAACTTCATGCAATATGGTTAAATACATTGGCAACTTTTCTGAATGTGTGGTAGTCTAAAAGACTTTATTATCTTCCTTAAAAAATAACTGATTTTTTACCATGACTTAAAGCATTTCCAAGTTCTTTTACTACTAATATGACGGGGACAAAAACAGGGGTTTTTATAGACACTTTTTCATCGGGAATACCCCGTTGAAAATAAAAGGCAAATTGAGTTTTCCTTAAATTTGATATTCAGTTTTGTTAGAACAAATCGAGTTTTGGCTTCTTTTGGCCACTGGCGAGCTATAAAATTCAGAATTTACAGTGAATGACTCGCAGATTTCTTTTTTTATTATTTTTTTGACGATGAAAAGTTATTAAAATTGAGTATTAATGCATTTTGTGCGCCAAAGGCTCTCTAACATATTGAGTTTTAGGCAATATCAAATTAAGTTCGATGAAGAATTTCTGTCTATAAAACCCCTGAAAAAGCAGTTGTCATTGACAGTAGAATTGATCCGGAACACTTATCTCTATCTTGAAAGATGAGAAACCTAGACTTCTGTTTGATATTCCATGATACAGTCTAATTAATGATGCAGTAATACATGTACATACCCTTTGTATAAGGTCCTTTCCACCGGCATCAACAGCTCCAAGCTCCATGGCACGATTTTGAAGATCAGGATTCTGCACGTTATTAAATCAAAAAATCATAGCATATACATTTAGATGAACTTTATGAGCTTATGAAAGTATTTTCATTCATTGTCTGTTGGTAAAAAACTATTAGCCCAACTATGTATTAGTAATAAATACAATTGTACAGGACTTGAAATTGACCTAAAATATGCAATTTCTACTGACTCTAAACTAAACAAAAAAATGATGTGTGTTTTTTTTATCTGCTTGATTGATTGGGGCCGTATTTACCTTCAGGTTATTTCACTCACAAAATGGTGCCCCAGCCAAAGGGGTGAAGGAAACAACCCTCAAATAAATGTCACTGGCAACAAAGACAAGACATGACAAAGAAAAGACTTAATGGTAAATACATGAACAAAGAAATCACAAAGAGATCTTGATCAGGTTGCCCCCTAGCCCTGAGTGCACAAGGGAAAGCAGAAACTTTCTCCCAACCATCTGTCAAAACATTTCTGATAGATCTAAGAATTAACATGGAGTCAAACACACATATTTCTTACCTCAGTAAATACAATGCATCGTTTCTGTTGTTGGTCTTCAAATGCGTGAGGAATATGAGCTACACTTTTTAATTGAGACAAAAACTTTGTCTGAAAGAAGAAGAGTACTGCCATGAGCCACAGTGCTTGTACACTGAAAAGTTACAACACCCATGCTGAATATTATCAGAGGTCCAAAACACCAGCTATAAGAAACTTATACACATACAAACTGCTGGTCTTTAATTACTTTAAATGATTCACTACAGTGCACACCTTTTTATGTAAACTGAAAGTTTCACAAGTCGAAATTCAATACAGCATAAGGTAAAAGGGACATGTATGTACTGTATATGTATGTACTGTATATGTATGTACTGTATATGTATGTACTGTATATGTATGTACTGTATATGTGCAGGAGTGTATCCAAATCATGGCAAGGGAGGTAACTAATTCCTCTCACATCACAACATAATGGCGCGTTTTAATGAACATTTATCCATTATGACATAACTTACAATACACCAAATGGAACACCTTTTGGACATGTTTCACTCATATTTTCAGGCTACTCAGCTAGTATCAGAAATATACGTATTCATGAAATGCCAATAATGAATTCCGTGATATAAAAATTGAAAAATACATTTCTTATGAATTTAAAGATTTTTAAAAAACAGAACCAGTTCTGTAAGAGATACTTGTTATACAAAATGACTCAAAGTAACCTTTTTAGATGTGGTCATGGTCAATGTAAGATCAGCATAGATAAGGCTGTCTTCACTATCTAATATTTCAGGTACGGCATACTCTCTATGCCTGGTAATGATCTCTTCTAATGGTAAGGGTTGTTTGGGGTAGTAGAGTCTAATCCATACATCATCAGTGGGAACTTTTGCCTTCCACAGTGGATTATCCGTGCCTCTGGTATCTTTAGGTTTGCTTCTGTTAGAAAAACATGCAACAGGAATGGTTATTCAAAGAAAGATCAAGGCTGAGTCTTTCGTACAAAATTTCACAACGAAGCAAAGTCAAAAACAGATTGATTGATTGATTGATTGATTGATGCGTGTTTTATGCCTTGCTGAAGGGTATTTCATTATATATGACAGCAGTACATGTATTCTAACAATAATTGACACTGGCACAACCAGCATGTAAAGCGTTTTCATAATGTTGGAAAGTCTATTTTCCTCCATCGCTAAGTAAAGACAACATTGCAGTCATAACTACTCTTCAGACAACCTGTCCTTAGCCTTCAGGGCCAGATCAACAAGAAAGGCACTTTAAATTCATATCGATACAACAACAGTCTTCTGATACTCACACTAAAATCTGTTTTTTTGCCATCCACTGGCGGTTGTTGGTCTTTGTGGATTCATGAGGGTCACGGAATCTAACACTTTGCTTTTGACGATGTCTAATTTGTATACAACCAGGGGTGAAGAGCTGTTCTGGAATTCTTAACCTGACAACTTTTCTGAATAATTCTGAAATAAGACGAAAACTGAGCATGTAGGATAGCTGTGACTGAGTTTGATGCTCTGCTGCTGCTGCAATACAGACCTATCAGAGAGGTTATTTAAATGCTCAGATAATCCCATCATTAGATGACAATAGGCTAAAGTGAGATTTAATTAAGTGCTGCAAAACGTTTTTCCAAAACAGTCTTATGGTTTGGGCGTTCAAATGAGCAGCAAATTGAAGGACACTGAGCAGCACATAGAAGAACAATGAACAGCACAAAAAAAAAGTTGAAGACAAATGAGAAGCGCATAGAAGGACAATGAGCAACACATTGAAAGACAATGAGCCGCACATTGTAGGACAATGAGCAGCAAATAGCATCACATTGAAGGACAATTAGCAACACATTAAAAGGACAATGAGCAGCACATGAAGGACAATGTTTGTTTGTTTGTTTGTTTGATTGGGGTTTAACGTCGTACTCAAGGGTATTTCACTTATATGACGACGTGCCAG
>JAVFBW010116522.1:0-15490 GCA_034783835.1 Mopalia ciliata | reverse complement strand
TTAACACTATTTTATACACCATATTTATGGTCATTACCTTCTCTCGAGATGTCTGTAGGTTACCCCTAACACAACTCAAGATTAAAGTTTATTTAGAAACTTGTCTCTGGGAGTTAATCTAGAACATAAGATGATTCATCCATTTTATTTAATCTACATCCCTGTGACAGTGTGATTGCTTTTAGAAACATAGAAAGAAAAGCATGGTTTCTTCAGAGATTGGACTCAATTGGCTGGCAGCGACTGAGCTGCGTACATATGGCTTTAGAATGACATGAGATCTACATCCACTGAACTATAAATGTGTAACAAAAATAATAATGTTAAAGAATAATCAAATTTAAGTTTAAAATATATTTTTGCGGTTGTTACAACAAAAAAGAGGCAAATGAGAGTTTGGTAAGTTAATTAATAGGTAAATTACCTGAGAAAGCCTAGCCTGTAACACAAACAATAATATACAAATACGGTTTAAATATACCTTTGAGGTTGAGTAAAAAAAATATTAATACAATTGAAAGTTTCTTAAAATTAATTAAAAGGTAAATTACCTGAGAAAGCCTCTCCTGGTTTGATATTGTAGTATACAATTATTTAAAAAATATACGTATGTAAAATTTTAGAAAAAAAACCCCATTTATTTATGAATATCTGATCCACATATTGTTTGTTTCTGGCTTGTGTAAAGTTATTTAGCGCATATCACAGAATGTAAACAACAGTGTAAACAATAAACTATCATTTAACAACAGTTTCAACAAATGGTTACAAGTTTCAAAAACAATGACAAGAATTTAGTGAAGTATTTACAGTATAAAACATCACAATCAGATTTGTTTGTTTGTTTGATTGGGGTTTAATGCCGTACTTAAGGTTATTTCATACACATGACGGCGTGCCAGTCCAATGGGTCGAGGAAACTACTCCGGACACTGGCAAAAACAATCACAGGAAAATTGAAGGACACTCAAAGGACAGTGCAAAGACAAAATAAATATCATTAACATAAGCATAAAGACAAGATCATTGCAAAGACCTGTTTGTATGCAAGACAGGCTAGACTGATTTAAATAAAATTCATTTAAATAAACTTGTTATTGACTCGTGAAGATGGATTCACAAAATATTTGTGAGGAAAAATTCACCCAATATTTGTGAGGAAAAATTCACCCAATATTTCTGAGGAAAAATTCACAAAATATTTTTGAGGAAAAATTCATGTGGACTAAAATGTTACCTTGAAGTGGATATATATTCAAATATTTCAAATGTATTCGAGTGATAACTGTGTGTACCCTGAGTGCAAATCTATAGAAAGTTTATCAATGGATACCATGATGACACAATAGGGGGGGTTTCCTGTTATGAGGTTACAACAACAGAGTGGCGTCCCTTTGCTAAATAATATTATCTTTTTATGGCAAGGGAGGGCTAATCCACAATTTTTAACATCGGCGGAAGAGGGAATATTGCAAATTAACATGTAAATGTTCATAACACTGTATGAATTTCCTTTTCCCAAATCTTAAAGTATAATTTTTACAATTTTAAAGCTATATTTTCCTGAAAATAAACAACCTGCAATGTTAAAGTATAGACTGGCTGCCGTACCGTGCCATAAAGTGGAATGTCCAAGGGACATCACTCTGTTGCTGTTACATCATAACTGAAAACCTAAGTATTAACATTGCTAGACACTGTCCACTCATGTCATTACACATCCACACTGGGATATCAAGTGTGTGTAAAGAATAATCACCTATTTTAAAAAAATACCATAACCATATACCACTACCTGCATTTAACACCTTTGCTTGTTACATGTTTGCAACAAGAGCAGATTTCATGAAGTTTTCTATAACATTAGTTAAAATAGAAAAGATCTCTAGTAAATCCAGTGCCCCTAATAAATTAACCAACAGTAAACGGCAAAAATAGCACAATTATTAAGTGTGCAGTGTTTTGCTCAGTTATAAAATCAAGTTTCCTCCAGAGGCAAGTAAAAACAATGTTAATATGCTCACAGCATGATCCCACATAAAATTCAAAATTGCGTTTTAATTTAGTTTGATATACTCGTAGCATTGACAGATCACCCCTTGTAAATAGAAGTTGCAACAACATCAACCACTCTTGTATTATCATAACATGTATCATTTGTCGTAAAATAATAATAGCAACATATATAGAATACTATAACCAGTAGAGCTTACATGTATTTATTATTGAGCAATGTTCATAACACCACATAAATCAAAGCCTTGGTCTCCTGTAATAAGAGTATATACTAGCTGGATTCACATAGAGTTTGGAGTTATGACACTGTTACAAGAGAGTGACTTCCCTTGACAGACCTGCCTACCCTAGAATAAATTTATGTCTAAAAAATGTGTTGTTTAGGATTTTGAATATTTTTGTGTTATAGCATGGCACAGAATATTCATTTCCGAGCATATTTTGATGGGCTTGTGGTGTATTTCATATAAATTATGTGTCAAAAAACCTCCAGAAGACACCAGGTAGGCTGGTCTGCCTTGGTTAAAAAGAGATCACATTAGGCAAGACAGAGCTTAGCACCAGCATATACTTCAATATTGCACATTGCACAGTTAACAGGAATATGAAGTTTTAAATTTCTAGGTTATTTTGATTAACGTCATCGCCTAAAAGTCATGGCTTCTTAAAAGGTTGCATGCGCAAAAATAATATCGATTATGTCAGCAGTAGTAATGTTGAAAAATACATATTCAACAGTTTATGTATATATGTTATATCACAGCTTATCATATCATATGCGTATTGCAAATAGCTTAATATGTGAGGATAATTTAAATGGCTACAATATACAATGTTAGTTTTTACCATACTAAAAAAATATTAAAATTGCATATTCTGGTTTATCAAACCATAAATTTTCAACTTATTATACACATCGTATTTGTACTAACTATCATGGGATAGTATAAGCTTCAGTTCCCGCTTAAAATTGTATATTGTTTTAATACATTGGTATGCAATTGCTACTCTCTTGGTGAAATGAAATGAAATGTTGTAACCCCTTGAGCAAGAATAATAATATTTATAAAATAATTTATAAAAGCGATTGTCATAAATTCTAAAATACTTAAAATTCAGTTCCTGGTTAAACTACATTGATGAGTTTTTCTGGCGGCTCGTTCTCCAAACTGTCATAGGGAGAATCAAAAGCTGATGTCCCCCTGTTGACATGGTGATCCAAAACAGGGGGCGTGGCATTCACAAGACTGTCATCGTGGTCATAGGATGTAAGGAGGCGTGGTTTTACAATTGCCCAAGGTTGCTCATTACCAGACCCGTAAAATGAGTAGACAACAGCACCCAGCACAGCGACACAAGCAGATATCAAAAACACGATGTTCCATTGTTCTCGGGATTGCTGTTAAAAAAATATAACGCAATTAAGACTCTCATCGGCAGTTAAGAAAATAACGAAGCTAAACAGAATTACCGTCAGTTCCGTAAAAATATATGACCTCATGCTAAACAACACAGAGTTTTAATCAGTCACAAGAAAAATTGTGGACGTGACTTCAATTTGCCCAGAAATTATTATATTGCCAACAAAGCTAATTTGCCCACAATTTTAGTTTCACAGCAGGGATGTGCTTTTATATTGCCCTGAGACAATCCATATTGCTACATAAAAATTCTTCTTTTAAAACTTGTAAATCAGTTAAGTATCTTTTGGATTAACTCGTTAAACATGATCTACATAGTAAGAGGCCATTTTGCAAACACAAGCCACATTTCGCTGATAACAGGGAGATGATTACTCTTAAAGACTCTATTGCTAGTCAGGGGTAAAATCACTCTTAAAAACACATTCATTCACAACATAATAATAATTTTTATAATAATATTTATCAGGCATGTGCTGTTGGGGTGCTGTTGGGGTGCACGGACCCAATGGGGGTCTTCTCATGGTTACGCAAACTTATATAAGAACTGATTTATAGATTTCCCAAATGTGTTTTGTATTATAGAGCAAAGGGTATTTCACTTTTATGACGGCCGTGTATTCCAACAACAATTGACACTAGCACAACCATACGATGTGAGTTGTTTTTATACTGCTAGAAAGTTAATTTTCCTCCAGTGCTAAGAAAAGATGGCATTGCTACTCTTCTAACAAACTGCTCTTAGCCAGAGGGCTGCACTCCACAAGATTTTTATTCCTCAGTTTGGAAATAGTTTCGTTTATGTAAGACGGTTTTTCAACTTACCTGATCAGTTGTCAGAACACCTGTCACAAACGGTCCAACAATTCCAGGAATAGCACCAAATGTATTAGTAATGCCCATAATGATTCCTTCATAAAAGAAAATAAAAAAGATTGTGTGACTAACAAGTGTAATGTTTTTCATTTTTATTAATGGCTTTGATAAGAAATTTGGGGAAATAGTACTTTTGATCTTAATCATTGTAACAAGAGCTTATTACCTGCAACAATTTTTTTTTTACTCCACATCATGTGACTGTATCTCGATCCCTGATTGGATGACAGAGATGAAGGCTGCAAATTTCCTGTCGCATTTGCCACACATGCCAAAGTTACAAGAATTCAAAAAGACTTGATGCCAAGAAATTAATCGTTTACAGTGTCAAAATTGTGCCACAAACTTGGCCCATAAATGAAGGGTTGATTCTCTTGTAATTTTTCAACTTATTTTCTCAAATAGTTTTTACTGGGTGAAGGGACAATAAAACACAGTATCAAATAAGCATCAAAAACCACATTTCACAAAGTTAATTTTTCTTAAGAGCTAAGTAAAGACATCAATGCTAGTCTCCAAACAAATGACCCTAAGCCAGAGGACATGTGCATCATTCATGGTATCGCAATACCTGTTTTGCTGTGCACCCCTGGGCAAAGAGTCCAGCTGCCCATTTAAAAAAATATAATAAAACTTAATATCCTCACCTGCGTAATTGGGTGCCAAATCAAGCGAATTAATAGCATATCCTCCGGAGACGATCCCGCCCAAACCCACAGAGAGCGTGAGCAAGATAATGACAGCGACCCTGTTACAGCCCACTTGTGTGATAGCTATCAGGCAGACTGACGGTACACATAAACCTACCTCAAAGAGAAACAAACACAACAATGTATTTCACTAATGTGATGGCGTGCCAACTCAAAATCACAGGCAGTAATAAGCAATTGGGATAAAAAAAAAAACTTGAAGAAACAAAACAAATGGGTTTTTTTTTTAAATTAACTAATTAACGGCTATGCTATTTCAATTGCAAGTGTCATCAAGATGATTGTCTTTGAAATAATGCAATAAAAATCATGATTATAGGTTGAAAATCAGTGGTCTTTCGCTTTAAATGTGCAATTCATCCAGGCAAATTAGTTTAATTCAAATTTGGTGTCCATTTTGATATTATGCCAATTAGGCATCTTGCTATAATATTCCAGGCATGAATGCCTTATTAAAGACTTTTGGTATATTGTTTTAAGGACCTCACAGAAATGACTACAGGTAAAATAAATTACGTTCAGGTAAAGCTAGATTTATTGGATTAAATGGGATTAACTCAAAGACAAGGTTAATCCAGGCTCAAAATGCACTACTTTCTCAACCAAGATGTTTGTTTGTTTGATTGGGGTTTAATGTCATACTCAAGGGTACATCACTTATGTGATGACAGATTGTCCACTTCACAATGAGCCTGGCCTTAATACGATGGATTGACCAGTTATTTATATGTTTGTAATATTTTTGTATTATATATACAGGCCTGTGCTGTAATCTTTTCTGGCATAACCTCAAAATCAGTTCTCTAAAATTTGTAAAAGTTCTCTAAAACATTTGCCCTTTTCCCCTGGTTTGCTAATTTTTTAAATACGTAAATGTGCATGAGTGAAAAATAAAGCAAAATTGTTTTAAAACACAAATTTCATTGATAATCGTATGAAAAAATTTGTAAAATCAGTAGCAACATGCAGATTTAGACGAAGACGGCAAACAATTTGGGAAGCCTACAATATATATATATTTTAAATAAATGCAGAGAGTATATATGAAGGAGAGGTGCTAGTTAAAAATTCATTTCTTCAAGAAATAAATATTGCCTTAAACCATCTCAATGCACAACTCACCTAAAGCAGAAATTACTTTCCTGGTCTTTGTGGTAGAAAATATGCGTTTCCGCTGTAGAAAATCTGCCATAAATCCACTCGATACAGAACAGATATAGCCTAGCATAAATGGCAAGGCTGATATAAGACCATTCTGTGAACAAAAAGGTGAAGATTGACTGGTGTTTTACCCCATGTTTAAAAGGAAAGACAATTGTTTTTCAACGTAAACTTATTATTTTCATTGCATACATGAATTTTCAAAGAGAGCTATATGTATATATATATATCATATTATAAAAATACAATGAACTTACACCTGACAGCTCTGACATTAGTCATAAGAGTCATTGAGAAAGCCTCTTTCATATTTAATCACCTGAGTTTCTCACCTGTGTCAAATCGATTTCAGAACCTCTTTGATAAATTATGTGTCCAAATTACACCAGGTAGCAAGGTTTGATATGGCTATTGAGAATCGATAGATTGCAACTCATCTTAAAACACCTGAGATTCTCACCTCTGTTCAGAACTTCTTTGATAAATTACGGGTCCCAATTAGAGCAGAGCCAGGTCTGATATGGCTATTGTGAGTCGTTAGATTGCAACTCATCTTAAAACACCTGAGATTCTCACCTGTGTCATATCTAGTTTCAGAACCTCTTTCATGTATGTAGGTATACTGGTGAGGAGTGTGAAGAATCCCCAGGTCCCACACAGTATGGTCACGTTTAATGCCAACAGAGGGACGCTGGTCAGTATATTCCTCCAAGGGATCCCCATGCTCTGCAAATACAAATACATGCCTACATCAACTAAAGACACCTTGCGGATGGTTTGTTTGTTTGTTTTGGGTGGGATATAATATTATACTTGAAGCAATACTCCCGGCTGAAATAACCCATATATCCATTGAAAGGTTACCATTACATATACATAAATATGGGATCTACGTATTGTTTCTTCATTTTATAAAATAACCCCGGGGTTACAGTTATGTACCTTACTCCGACCACTGGTAGCTGACACTTTGGGCGTGGCCGGCCTTCTCTATGAAATCACCCGACTAACACTCTTCTGTGTTACAGGTTAGTAGCATGTGTGAACCAATGACCTATATAGGTTAACTGTCAAAAGTTTAAACAGTCCACTCTACAGGTCTTGTGACCTAGACCCCAATTTTGAAAAGAAAAATATTTGATTGGTAAATATTTGTGGAGCTCTTCCATTTAATGATAAATAGAACCTAGACATGGCCACGTGGATACAATTGATTGTAATTTGTGCATTACCCAATATTTAAGATGCAATTATAAAATGATTATAGCTTGATTAGAAAATTAGACAGCATAATGGAACAAGAAATTATAGCGGTTTTACCTATATGCATTTTACTGCAGCCCGGAGTTTCGCTTTAAAGTTATTTCGTTCAAATAAGGCGTGCCAGTCCAATGGGTCAAGAAAATCACCCTGGCCTGGAGTGGCAACACACAAAGACAACACACATAATCACAAACAGATCGGTTTTGTTTGCTTTGTGCTGTAGCACACGCAACCACTAAGCCACGCCCTCGACCTGAAAATGTCATCAACGGGTGAAAGAATTTGGCTAAAAAACTTACCCTTATTAGACCCACGTGACCAATGGATGATAAAATATAATCTTTCTCCTCTTTTGATATGGTAGGATGTTCCTCTGGTGAGTTGTAGGCCAGAAAGCTCCAAAATATAAACCACACACATCCAGCAGAACCTTCAAACAGTCAAGAATAAAACAGTTTATTTCTACACTACAATTAATTTGTCTGTTTCTATACTATTCTTTGCTATGCGTTTCTTTGTTTGATTGGTGTTTAACGTCGTATTCAAGGGTATTTCACTTATATGACGACAGATTATCCACTTCACACTGTTCCTTGCCTAATCAACATGAAAAACCAGGAGGAACAAAAAATAAAAACCACCCCAGCAATTGCTGGAGCCACATCGTATGACTCGCTCATATACCTGATGGTCGACAGACGGACTCAATCCTAGGAACAGTAAATCAAAGTCGGATTATTTAGCACATACACAACTACTAAGCCAGGGCCACAGGCCCTTTGCTATGTGAAATGAGTTTGGATGGCCATGTGGGAAATGACCAATGAATGTGTATTCCTACAAATCATTGTTACAGAAGGCGGCACTAGGCGGCAGCATGTAGGGGAGATCACTCAGTTATAAAAAGTTACATAAATAATAAAACAGTTTCCACTAGAGTTATCTTCTGAGAGGGATAACAAGTTATGGTCCATTTTCTGAAATTTCTTTTTTCACTGTATTTATTTATTTATAAGTTGATCAACTGATTTTCAACCTAAACTTAACATTTTTATTGCATATTTTCAAAGACAAACATCTGTATTGTACTTGTATTCGAGTAGGCATAGCTGTTAATAAGTTTATTTAACAGGTGGGACTGATGTCATTGTTCCAAAACACAGTTGGTGACCAGTGTGATACCTAAGAGTTGGATGCTCTGTTTGTTTGATTGGGGTTCAACGACGTACCAAAGGGTATTTCACTAATATGATTGTCCACACGATAATGTTCCTTGACCAATTACAGTGAAAAACCGAGAGGAAACCTCGTAAAAACCACCCCCGCGATTGCCGGAGCCATAACACGCAACTTGCTCATATACCTGATGGTCCCGTGAACTATGGTTGGATGAAGACTGTAGCTAGTTGAAGTTAAAAATCACAGAGAATCCGAATCTGACTTAATCGTCAACCAGAACTTACCAAAAACGTAAAAGACTGATGGCCAGCCCCCATCAAACCCGTATTCACACATGTAACCAGATATTGGAAAGGATATTATAGTGCCAATAGCACCACCTGAGAGAAGAAAGAAAATTTACATTTTAAATAAATGAAGGGAAAAAAAAACTAGCCTGGATTCGAACCCAGGACCTTTGTTTTACTCGCAAGTGCTGCGACGAGTTGGCCAGCGATATTTTGTGCCCTGAATGGTGAACAAATATTTAATAAACCAGCTTGGAAGGAAGAAGAAATATTTAAAGGTTCAATTATGCCTATTACACCGACTCGACACAATGGATTAGCCCGAATTCTCAACCAATTATGCAAGCGCAATAACAGCAGCCTTTATAACCATGTGCTTACCTTAAGAATTTGGCCAAGATTTAGAGCAGAAATATATCAACAGTCAGCCTAAATATTTAACAAACTGTTTTGATCAGATTGATCAGCTTAAAGTGCATTGTAAATAACGTCTCTAAAGTTTTTTTTAATTTTATGCCACTTTTTGTGACTTAAGGCCAATATGAAAGCAAAGCAAGTTTAGATTGAAATCAGATCGCCTTAATTATTCACCAGTGTTCTGCAAAGGCGTTAAACAAAAACCAAAATTGAATGGTAAGTGCATTTCTTTATTTCTTTGGCTAGTTTGATTGTGTTTTCCGCTGTAGAGATTGAGCGTGTACAATTCCCAGGTCAGATGAGTCTACGTCATGCTGAGCGATTACCAGGAGTTGTTGTTGTATGTGAGTGGCAGTGATTAGCGAATCACTAGGTGGTTAATAGCCATTGTGTTTGATACATGCCGCCAACTGGATTCGGTCGAATATTACGTGAAATACTCTCGGTTGTAATTAAAGGTGATTAACGGTATTTTGGTACTGTTGGTAAGTTAATTTTCCTCCAGTGCTCAAAAGTTCAAACAAATTTCCCTAAACCAGAGGGCATACTGAATAGTTTTTGTGTCTTTTAGAAAGTGAAGATTAACAGTATTTTCGTTATTTTGGAATTACAATCCTTACTTCGTACAGGCGAGCTAACAATAAGTAAGTATACATGCATATAAAAACTGAATATTAAATGCGTAGAAGATCATCATTTTAAAGCATTTTGTAAAATACATGTAGATTCATAATTAAATGAATTAGTTTCATTAATTGTGCTTTGAGTCTTTGGAGGAATTATTTCATAAAATAGCATATGCATGGCATGTGACATGTTACAACTCAGTGAGGCCAGCGCCTGTCAGTAAAAATTCTAATTCATCCATGACTAATTTGTAAATTTATTAATTTCTTTGTAAATCTTTAATTATTGGAATTCAATATACCATTATTATATACCCATGTAAAAGATGCCGTTTTTTTCACGAAAATCCAAACTTGCGTTTGGGGTGCATCATATACACAGATATCAGATTCAGTTATGTTTTTTCTAGCTTGGAATTCTCTAGCCTGCTGATTGGCACCAATTGTAGTACAACTTCAGTGTCTAATAGTTGTTATAAACAAAGAGTAGACTATTGCCTTTGTTAGGCTTTGATTAGGCAGGGCAGTATCCAGAGTCATTTTAGTTACGGAAAACGTATAGGCGCCCAAACTATTTCAAGCCCAAATTAATGTCAATATATTACTATTTTCATACATTCGTGTTCAAATCAACCTAAAAGGGGATTCAGAACCCTGATTATAGTCTGAAGAATTTGGGATAGGACCCTGCCGAAATTATTCTAGAAACTGCCCTGTCTTATACACAATGCGTCTTGTACATGGGAATATACGGTAATTGCAATGTTTCACAAATGTGACCTGCTCCAGTGAAATACAGACGAAGTCATACAAATTGAAAATTGAGTTATAAGTATAGTATGTTTGAAAAAATCTTTGAATTAACTTAAAATGATATTCTGACCTAGTTATATTAAAGTAAGGCAAAGACAGCCTTTGTACCTGATGCAATTTGTTTTTAATACAACTGGCTTTAAAGTTTTGTTTTGGAAAGACAAACATTCAAAGTTCATAGCGACCTAACCTTAAATGCAGGCCTTCTGAGTTGAGGTGTGCTGTCCTATGCTTTAACACAGACCACTCAGTAAATTACACCAAACTCTCCACAGTTGCTTCCATTTATTTTTACTAAAATCTCAATATCGCCCTGGTATGCCAATTTTACCCTTAGCTCATTACTCCAAACAATATTTGCGATTGAGTCCATATTTTGCTGGAGGGGGTCACAAATGTAATGCATTGAAGTACACTCTACCTGAGTATGATATAGCTGTCAACGTTGACCTTTCTAATTTGGGTGCCCATTTGCTCCACATTGAAAACATGGCAGGATAAGTGACGCCCTGTAACATAAGTAAAACTTCCATAGATAAGTATTGGATATTGACAAAAACGACAAAAAACATGACCAATCCCATTTTGTTAACCTCAAGTATCATCAAGCTTTTCAACACTGTAACTTTAGGATAAACCAGTCACTTCATTATCTTTATACCAGGAAGTAACATGGGGGATCACTACTTTTAGCCACCGTTCTGAAAAATCCAGCTACTTCAAAATTTGAAAGCATGTTATGTTGGTCAAAATAAAATAGAAATGTTTTTAAATTAAATTTGTTAGCATCTTATAAAACAGAATAGCCTTGATCTTCAGCTGAATGATATTCCAGCATACCCCTGATGTAATTTGCCAATTGATGACCACACAATTTGGGGTAATTTACAAAAAATCACTTTATTCATAATGGTCTATGATTTTTTGGTTTATGACCAAGCTGTCTATACAGAAGTCATAGAGGTAAGATGGCGACATTTTAAATCAATTTAAAATGCACCTTAAATATGTCAACCAAACTCCCATCATTAGGCCATTTTACATGGAGGTTGGAATGGCAGCCGGTTGAAAGGATCATGGCAGAAGGGTGAGGTCACGGTCCATGGGTGGACCAGCCAGGCCTACAGGTTCTAAGAGTTTCAGGCAACACTTTTACAATCATAAACAGGTATCAAGTGTCATAAAGTCTGAATTTGTAACATACCAAGTGTTTGCTTAGCTAAAATGGAGATTGTATGGGCGAAATTTTACATCATATCTCCATATGTTACAATCTTATTTTGTTCGCCTATCATCTTCTTATACCTTTACTCAACAAGCTGGGATACATTAAGTCCATAGGAGACCATTACGCCCAACATCATATTACACACATTTTTAATCATGGATATAACAATATAAACTAACAGAGGTCTATCAAGTAGAAGTATGAAACCAGCCATTACCCTGTCCCAACGGCATTGTGACTTTTGGTGGACTTTTATAGTGCCATATGACTCATTGCGCAAGAAATGGTAGATTTCGTTAGTTTCGCGGAGTTTGAATTTCAGAATCCACTGACGTCTTATGGGTAAAATATAACGTTTGAAAAGAGGCAGAAACAGCGTTAACATGATGTACCCATGATTCCGCACTCAATTCATGTCCTCAGATATTTCTATATGTCCGGCTAGGGGGGGCTTTATCATCAATCAGCGCTGGGTTGGTCACAATGCCGTTGAGAGTGGGTAATGGCTGGTTTCATACTTCTACTTGATAGACTTCTGGTAAAACATATAATTTATGACACACTTGAAGTAGGCCTACAATTTATGGCGCATTATACCCTTGAAGAAAGTTAACGAAGCTGTTCATTAAATCGAACAGGACTCCTTTTTTGTTTTTGACTTGAGTTTTTGCTGAAATATTTATTTTTTTACTTTTAAACAGTAACTTTTACACGAAAAGCCACCCAGCAGTCTATATTGTATGCATTTATGCAAAATTATGTTCCAACAAAACAAAGGCTACATAGGCTACAGCCCAGTGAAACATTATTAGTGTATTAACCCCTGCCCAGTTAAACCAAATAAATGTTGTTGGGGTGGTCAAAAGAATAAACAGACATATAAATTTAACATAAAAATGTGTCATTCAGTTTCTTTTCTAGTACGAAGAACGACAGACTCATCTTGATTTCAATATTTCGGCGATTTATTTTGCCATCATGAGGACTCACAAAGCGCATCAATTTGCAAATCAAAATGAGTCATTCGTTCCCAGAAGCGACACTACTCTTGTACTAGAATAACTTATCAGTGGAAACCAAGGACTAAGGGGAGACTACTATATCAATTCTACGGCAGATGGTATTGAGTTGTTGCCCTTGTGCAGTTCTTTAAGCGGCATACAGCTACATAATTAACTATTAACCTATACTATTGTATGTATTTATGTTGCCGTTGGAGCAAACCAAAATCTGTGATTCAATTCAACAGTGTAATAAAAGATAATATGCAAACATTAGAGTGAAAAATACATCCACCTCGGCCATTGCGCCTTTTGCAATTATAGCTGTTCAGTGATTTTTGTCCAACCCATCTGAATTCTACATCCTATCCCAGCACCTGTAGGCACACATGCCAACTTTGTCTTCCCTTATGAATTGCTAACAAGTCAAACTATCAATTGAATAAAAGTCAGAAGTCAGAAGATGGTTAATTCTGAAAACAGTTAGATATTAAATTGAGTTCTTGTATATACGATATGGGGCTATCAGCGGGTCCATCTTTGGGGACTGCAGAATGTGGTTCTGATCGCTTTGAGCCTTCTGTCGTGCAGAAAAGTATAGCATTGCACTTGTCTCCCACTTGCCACACAGTCAACAACAGCCTGTTTTCATTACTATATTTGGTTATCTAAATGTCAATATTAGAATGGCGATTTCGTGTGGTGGCCACATTATTCTTCATACAGAAGTAGCCCCAGGTTTCAGGGGCACACTAATAACTTTCATAGGGCCTTCAATTATGTATTCAAAGAGAGAACAAAGTTTAATTTGCTTTTACCTTGGGGCCCGGAAACTCTCTTGGCGGCCTAGCACAATGAATAGGGCTAATTCCTTCGTCTTAGCCCTACGTCCCGCCTATCTCAACCCATGGTGAAGGTTGGAAATTGATACGCCGCTATGGCCGGCCTCTCAAAACATATATACGATTTTTCTCTGATTTTTTGGGGATAGAAAAAACACAATAATCAAACTCATTCTTTCTTTTCTGACGTTTAAATAAAGTTTTATTTGAATTTCTCGCCCGAGTTGACGCGTATAAGTTATTTCCCTTTGCAATAATTATACTAAAAACAGTAAAAAAAAAAAATATTGCAAGTAGGTAAAATACCAATCAATGGTTTCAGTGTACCTAGAAAAAATCAGACAAAAATCCGAAATAGGTTTTTTGAGGCCGGCCATAGCGGCCGATAGTTTTTCAACTTTCATCATGGGTTTAGATAGGCGGGATGTAGGGCTAAGACGGAGGAATTAGCCCTATACATTGTGCTATTGGCGGCCCTGTATATAGTGGTTCTGAAAGGTGGTCAATAAAATATATCGTTATGTTGGTACTATTATATATAATGTTCTATAGCTTTAAAAGAGAACATCTGTTTAAAAGAGCCCAGTTCTTGAGTGTGGTGACTTACAAATAGGACAAGCTTCCTTTATGTCTTCTGAACATTATTATTTCTTGGATCATCTATAGTGAAAGTAAAAAATATTGTTCAGCGTTCTACATATTCATCTCACAACGTCTCCGTGGGGTTTTTATTGTTCTGAAATTAAAGGTTAAATTCCACACAATCAAACAAACAACATAGATCAGGATTTCCATGTAAAGAATATTTCGCCAAAACGACCCCGCTTTAATTAACGACGCATATTTAATAGTTCTCACTCAGACAATTATCTGACAAAATACAAACTCAGTTTTGTGGATGTCTGACAAAGCGCAAGACAAACTTTTCGATATCACACAAATAACAAGTGGATACTCATGCAAAACATTAGATTTTAAATGAAAAAAAAAAAAAAAATGTTGATGCTGGTATGTTTGTGAGTTTGACTTGAGTGAAGATATATTTCGATAAAGTAACTTTTTCTAGAATATCTTTTATTTAACTGACATACTGTACAACTCAGCCAATATCAAATGTTTGGGTGGTAGCGATATCCTTATCAGGACTGACACGTATCAATGTATTGTCCTACATTCCTAGGGAAATATTGCTCTAATGTAACCCTTTAAGGTTCTTCAGTCATGGCTCTGGTGGAACCCTTGATGGTTCTGTATGGAACCCTCACAGCAACTGTTCCAAGATTTTCTCCCTTTCCTATTATAAGAACTGTTTTGTCGTAATGGTTCCATTTATTATGAGGAACCATCAAAGAACAATTATTTCTCAGAGTGTACAATATAACTTATTTATATGCAGCACAATATATAGGGCTAATTCCTCCGTCTTAGTCCCGCCCATCTAAACCCATTGTGAAAGTTGGAAATCGATAGGCCGCTATGGCTGGCCTCAAAAAAACTATTTCCGATTTTTCTCTGATTTTTTCTAGATACACTGAAACCATTGATTAGTATTTTACCTACTTACAATATTTCTTTTTTGTCGGTTTTCAATCTTATTATTGCAAAGGGAGATAACTTATACGTGTCAACTCTGGTGAGAAACTCAAATAA